>VZTE01005907.1:808118-882266 GCA_013397775.1 Eulacestoma nigropectus
AAAACAGTAAAAAAAAAAAAAAAAAAAAAAAAAGGAGTTTATTGATCGTCCTCCTTTACCATCCAGAAATTTGATGATGATGACAATGCTGCAGACAACACTGATAAGCACCTCATTTCAGTTCCTAATGCACTTTAGGTTCACAATAGATGAGTTAGCTTCAAGCCATGAGCTGGAATTTTCAAGTAGATAAAAAGAAGAATTAAATTCTTTGTAGAGTCTAGTCATACCATTGTGTATTTATAATCATTCAGCACTCAGGCCTGAGGTTTTTTTTTGGCTAGAATTGTATGAAATTAATAATTTCTCTTTGGAAGATTTTTCTATTGAGATGCTATTCTGTTAGGCATCCTACTCCTCTTCATCTACATTTGAGGCAAAAATAGCTGTTTTTTTAAAGTTTGAAATATTTTAAGTTTGTATGTTTTGATAGTAAAATAATTTTGTTCGCATTCTTTTCTAAATGTTTTTAAAATTTTATTTCAAACATACAATGGACTAACAAGTGAGCCACCTTGAGCTTCAGAAATTAATTGTCAATTCTCTTTGAAATGAGAGCATTCTTTAGGTTGATGATAAAAGTCGCAAGTGTCAAAGCTGAGTGGTAAAACTGTTTACCACTGTGCCTGGTCTGCATGCATCAGGTTATGAGAACACTCAACTTGCATTTCTTTTTTTGGCGACTAGATGGCGGGGTGGCATAAAAGGAGCACGGCAGCCACTTTAAATGCATTTTGCTGTGGAATCTGTCAAGTCTCCCGTGCTAACATTGATGTATTTTGCCTTGTTTAAAGCTTCGTTACGAGAATTCTGTTGTGGATCGTGTAGACATCAAGAACAACCACATACTCTTCTACCTTCAGAAGGTAAGTCTGGGAGGTTTCCTTTCAGTTTTGTTAAACTGGAAGTTTAAAACAGGCTTCCAGATAAAAGAAAAATCTTATTAATAGCATGTTAACAATACACGTGCCTTAAAGATGTAAAGGTAATTCACTCAATCCAACATCAAATAGATATAGATAGAGAGACAGATAGATAGATAGATAGATAGATAGATATAGATAGATAGATAGATAGATAGATAGATAGATAGATAGATAGATAGATTGATCTATAGTCTTCTCACCCTAGAGGAAGCTTGAAAAGCAGAGGAAGATGAGCAAGGAGGAAAGTAGTTTGGGACATTTGGCTGCAAGATTATGGAATGAGGATCAGAATCACAGGGGAAAATGGGGATATTGAGATCAAAGTAATTAAAGAGAGAAAACTATGGAGGAGAGTCTTAGGGGTACTGAAGGTGATTTTAGCTGGGAAAAGGCAAGGAAAGAAACTAACAGCAATTTTTGATTACAAGATGAGTGCTGATGTGCTGAAAACCACACTAACAGGGAATTAGGTTGGGATAATTGGCAGTGGAAACAGGAAGAGGAAGAAGGAAAAGAGCACACCGTTTTAGCAACAAAACATATTTAACAACAGCTTTTAAACAATTATCTGATTTGACATCAAGTTTACAAACTGGACGGAACTGTAGAACGGCACATTTCTGATTCAGAAATTACTCTGTTCAACCTTAGCCTCAGGGATAGTTATGAAAAGTTCTGATGCATATTCTTGTCTTGCCATTTCCAGGTGTCCCAGAAGGAAATCAGCTTCTCCTTTGGTGTGGAGCAAAGCCTGCCTGTCTCAGACATCAAACCAGTGCCTGTACACATATATGATTATTATGAAACAGGTAGGTGATCCCAGCAGGCCTCAATAAAACCTGTGAAATCAAAGGAGAGACAAGGGGAGACCCACTTAGCAATTCTGCTGGTTTTGATTACTAGACCGCAAAGGTTTTGCAGAGCATAGACAGTTCCTGTCCTCCAGTGTTTACATTTCTTGCTTCATTTCAACATTAAGCAGATAAGAAAGTGATACATGAGGAGTTTCTTTCTTACGAAACACATACAAAAAGAAGTGTGGTTCCACTTTCTCTCCACAGTATGGACATGATGGTTAAAATGAAAAACTCAAAGGCAGCAGTGTTCCTGACTTCCCTGAACTGCATTATCTAATTTTTTTATTTAATATTACCATAGTAGGCTGCAGCAAAAAGACCTTCCATAGTGGAATTTAAATACTTAAGTAGGAATGACAGTCCCACTTAACAAAAGAGGCATTTAAGTAACTAAAACTAGAAAAATAAGTGTCTGACCACCTTTCCTAAACTGCATCCTAGCAGATTAGCGGCAGCAGCAGTCAGAGAATTGACCCTGGAGTGCATTTTCTGCCACCTGATCCACATCTTGCTTGGTGACAGCAATAACGTGTCCTGACAAACATAGTCAGAGGAGTGCAGTGGTCTCTGACTATGCACCCTTGCAACTGGGTGCCTTGACAGTTGGGAGTCTACCACAAAATTTATCAAATGTCTTCTTTTTTGTAGCATGTTAATGGCAGGTGCAGATAGACAGGGGTCAGAATGATTTCTCACTCTCATACAAATGTCTTCTTCTTTTCTTCTTTCCAGATGAATATGCCCTTTCAGAGTACAACACACCCTGCTCCCCACCTTCCAAATGAAATCAGATGTGTGCCAGAAGAGGTAATGATTCAGAAAGTATCAGGCGAGCAATTGTAGAGCAAAAAGGATAAGAGACTTGGTTGTTTCTGGGAGCACAATGAAAAACAGGTAGAATAATGAGGAATAAGCAAATCCCATATTGCTGTAGATCAGAATGACCCATTCTGGCCCACACTTCAAAAAGAAGTTGGGGTCAATGTGGATTAGAAACTGCAGATAAAGTGCTTTTCCTGACAAGGGAGATACTGTGCAATTGTTGACTCTGACCATCCATCTTGTTTTGAAATCTACGACATATTCCAGTGGGAGATTTGTGTAAATGTAAACACTTCAAATGTGTGTTCTTGGCTATAGATTCTTCTTAAGAAATCCCAGTCTCAGAGAATAATGTGCTCCTGCCGCTTCTGTAGGTTTTACTTGTTTCGGTCTTTCCATTATCCAGAAGGAAAATCCTGAAGAAATTACTATGATCCTCACCTTTTTCAGCAACTGAACTGAATCATTTACAGATCTCAAAATTCTGGTCACAGGAAGACAACTTTTATGCAGGTTTTGCCTCTATTTAGAAAGAAATGTTTTCTTCAGTTTAGCGTCTCATATTTTACTGCTCTTTGTAATAAAATGTTTAGATTGGCAATGGTATTTGTCCCAGTCTCCACTCCTTGGTCTGTCTAGAACTGGGTGATGCAAGGTATTTTATAAGATAAAACATTCAAACCTTGGGCAGGTCAATCAATGACTTCCTGACATCAGTGACATCTTGTGTCACAGCCATGATGGGGGCCCTGACCCATGTGATGGAAGCTTTCCATCCAAAGACCAATGCTGGGAAAAATTAGAGAGTTGCAACACAGAAACTTGGAAAAGGGGTTGGGGAGGAATGGTGTGTCCAGTGGAGCCCTTGGAGGGAGAAAAATAAAGTGGTTTGGAGGGAGTGAAAAGTAAACAGACGCACAAGGAGCTTATGAAGACAGAAACTAACCAGCAGAAGGGTGTTCAGCTTGACAGTGGCACTGGGGTCCAGGCAAAAAAAGCAGATTTCAGCAATTCAGCAACATCAGGGCCTAGGAAATCTTGGGAAGCAGCTAGAGAGTTGCTCTAAAGAGATGAGGAATTGGACATAGGAACCTAAGGCTCTGTGAATTTAGATTCTCGCTGATGTGAGATAAGTGCCTGAACACCCTTGACACCCTGGCCCCATGCACTGGTTCTCTCAGCTTTCTAAATACACCACCTGGCTTGTGAAAGCATCATGCACAGAGCAGCTTTTCATGTGGTAGCCCTGTGCATGCAGGCGAGTCTGAAGGGGCACTTCGATGCATAAAACAACATCTATGAGCACATGTGCCACCTGTATTTCTGGTTATTCTCCTTAGGATGGACAGAATTTTTTTTTTTTCCCCCCTCCCAAATTGCATTTGAGCTTGGTTCACCAACAAACAAGAGTAGTTTCTTCCCTGCTGATTCTGGGGGAATTTCTACCTTGTGAAAAAAATAATGACATTTTGAGAAAAAAGATACTGTGAGGTGAGTGGTTTTCAACTCTTTCAAATCTGCTCGAAACACAGAGTTTCTAGCCCCAGCATTTCTCTTCCCATCAGAAGCAACCCCTGGGCACAACCCTTGACCCAAAAAGTCACACTGAAAGCAATGTTTTCGTGTTTGCATGAGACCTGTGGTGACTTTTGCTACAGACAGACACATGCTGAGAAATAAGTTATGACTCTGAAGATGTTAAAGGGGCCAACTGACCCCAAACTCCCCCTTGCTCTCCAATCCCTGTCAGCTAAAAAGCTTGTGTGAGCTTCAAGAGAGGTCAGTCAGGCTACTTCAATCCACCTTCTTTCAGCTGTGTAAACTCAGCCTGCTGCTAAACAAAAGCCTTTGTTTAATGCCATTCCAGTGAATGGCCAACTGCAAGCCCGGTCAGGTGGAAACTGATATGAAATGCAGATTCTTTCAAAAGCATAGCATTTAAATTTTACTACAAATTTCCAAAACACTAGGCTGAGAGGGAGTGGATGGAACAATGCCAGCAGTACCTAGCAATATCTGCATTTTACAGCCTTCTTTTACCTCTTTAACTCTTAACTGCAGTGCAACTAGTGAACCAAGTTTTTTTTCTTGGGGAACTTGCATCATGTGAATCTGCTGCTTCACAAACTCAGTTTGCTTAACCTCAATGCAGTCAGATGAAAAGAGGTAACAATTGAAAGGAGCTTTAGGTACTGAGCTTGTAGGACCATGTGAATCAATCAGAAAATGGTAAGGGCTGTATCCCATCTCCAAAAATGCCAAATACAATACATTTACACTCCGTTTCCTTACTCTGCTATAGTTATGAAAGATGCTTTAGAACTCTAAAATTATCATGGATCAATCTTCCCTTTTACTTTCAGTGTGCAAAAATATCATCTACCTCCTTACACTTCTTCCAGCAATTCCTACAAGACCCATCTGCTGTAGTCCGTGGGAATGTGCCAGGACAGGCTCTGGGGTTTCTTAGAGAGGTGTAAACTGCCAGGGCTCTGCCACTATTTTGTGTAATAGCAAAGCACTTGTGCTACAAGCAACGATGAGTGACACTAGACATGGATGTGATGCTCCAGTCACTCCCTCATTTCCACACAGTGCTCTCCAGCAGACAATTTTGCCTAGTGCTGGTCATTTATGGGTCAATAACAATAAAAACCACCTAGTTCTTCAAAAGAGGACAATCAGGACTTTCTCTGACTCTCTATTTGCCTGAGGCCAGCTTGTTTGCCCTGAGACAACTTGGAAACTTCAACTGTTTAGGAAGATAATAAAAGATAATAAATACTGACAAGTCTTCATCGAGGACACATCCTCAAGCTTGTTCTGTACAGTGCTCAGCAGTTCAATATATAGCTGCAGAATATATTTTCACTGGAGACAAAGCAGAAATAGCCTTTATGTGGAGGGAATGAATAAAAAAAAACTTTTCAGGCATAAGGTCAGGGGTTGAAGGCACAAACAGGCTCTCCCTGGGGGGCATCCTTAAAGTAGTGCAATTAATATATCGGGTAACACAAGAGTATTGTTGTGCTGCCAAGTAGATAATAATAACAGATAAAGGGAGAGAAAGCTGCAGGCCCTGAATAGCATTTGCATGCCTTCCATAATGTGTCTGGAACAAGTTCAATTTCTGGTATGTTGTAGTGGAAAGAAAAAGCCTTTGCAACAACAGAAAATGGATTTAGAAGCTAGATGTTGGTCAATGGCAAAAAGATCAAAGTACTCACGAAGGCTGAGCCTCCAACATTTAGTGCTATCAGTCAGTTGCGAGAGACTCCTGACCCCAAGCTCTCTTTCGCATTCAAGTCCTAGAAATATCATGCCTACATTGAAGACAGACTTCAAATAAATAAGAAGAGGTAGCCCCTGCTCTAAAAGATGTAAGTCTTATGTCTTGCATTCATTTTCTATGAACTTTTGGTTCTGGTAATATCATTTTACAGCCTTGAAGTGAGATCCACACTTCCTTTCTCAGAGTAGTTGGATTAGACACAGAGCATTTCCCAAAAAAAATGACCAAGAAATTTCCTTTGGCCCCCAAAGCTGCATCCAAAGACACATGTATAAACACTGCTTCTCCATAGTTGTTTTCTCACAGACCAATCTGCAGTTCAGACACAAGTCTCTTATGTCAACAGTGGCTGCAGCTCCAGGAAAGGACTTTAGGGGTATGATTATATCAGTAAAGCCCTTGTAGGATCTGTAGGCTGATGGCTGAAATCCCAGGGAAAAGCAGAACTGTATGACCCTCTCAAGTCAATCCAGAGAAGAAGGACAACCGGCCAGGGAAGGAGAAGAAAACAAGAGGGACTAGTGGAGCCTCAAACACTTACAAACCTGTAATTACTATACATTCATGAGTCATTTCTGCAGAATGAAATTTTAAAAATGGGCTTTCCATAAAGCAGAGAAAAGCCATTGCAATATGAAAGCCTCAGAGAGCTACTTCTTTCTACATGTGTCTGTCATGAATTGTCACCTGAAATGAAAGCAAATGCTTCTACCTTCAGAGTGCAGAAGTTGCAGCTACGAAGAGAGGATAGCTGTGCACAGCTATAAAATAGAAACAAAGGGTTAGGTCAGAGATTGAAAGGTCAGAAAACGAATTGAGCATCCCTTGGCATGCTAAAGATGGCTGGTCTCAGGCACCTTTCTGGTAGCCAGAAGAGCCAATACCTGACAACATCATGTGCAGCTTGTGTCAGCTCTTGGTACACAAGATGATTTCTCAATACCAGTCGTGAGCTGATTGCTGGCATGGGAGGTTTAGGGGGGCAGCATGCAGCCAGACTAGTTGTCCCACCACAGGAGAGGGCTTAACTAGTTACATTTCATAAATTACACATCAAATATTCCCCTCTTGATACTCATTGTTAAGTATTTTCTTTTCCTGTTTTAATAAAAACCTGCTTTATATTTGCAAATATGAAAAATGAACTTACTAAGCACCTGAGATTTTTTTGAGGGACTTAGTCAGCTATTTTATTGGTGACCTCTTCGCATTTGAACTGAACCCTTGATGCTGCCTATAAAGACCACAAAGAAAGGAGGGCTGAAGAACTCTTGTTCCTGTCCGTAGAAGGACAGTAAAACTGCAAAGCATTCCCAAAAGAAATGCAGAGTCTCTTATTAGCCTAACTATAGCACTGCATTTGTAGCTGAGCCTGAAAGCTGCCAGGTAATCTGTGTGTAGCTAGGAAAGATAATTTCTTTGTATACTGGTATCCACTCTGAGGCTTGTGCAGGTGCAGTGGCAGTAGTCAGATTCCAGCTTCACTCACCTTTCACTGGTGTTTGTCACCAAAACTGCACAGCAAAGACAGTCTTAATACTTCAGCTCACACAGTTATGCCTGCTAGACCTCAGCCTCTACACTTATGTGGAGAAAGGTCTCAGTTTTGGAAACAGGTTATGGATGACCCATCCACACTCAATAGAGTCACTGGCATAACAGAATCCTTGCAACTGTCTGACCTTCAACTACCTCCATATTTTATATGGCTGCCTTTTCCAGGCATCATAGACCACTGAAATAAACTGCAGTCCTTCCCACCACCACATTCTGTTCAAAAAAATTCCATCACTCATCAAAACCACTGCAAGCTATGACAATTCCACTAGGGATATACTTATTTTCTTTTATGACCTCACCATCCTTTTAGCTGCTAGAGGACTTTGCCAAGGTTCACATATCTTAGAACAATGAAAGAAATCTTGCATGCTTGACTAGAGACCCTATTGACCAAGCAGGGCTTTATCTGTAGTTACCATGCTTCAGCATTGTTCCCCAAACACCTGGGCCAAACCAAGCATTTCAACCTTTATTATGTCTAAACAAATTGTTACAATCTAATCTTCTTAAAGAAGGTTTTGTAGGAAGCAGTCATAGCCAAAATCACAGGTTGATTCAGTGCTTTTCAACTAATTTTTGTAGCTGTAATGACCAAGTTTCTTTGCGTTGATCTTCTGAATGCAGCAATTAAGCTGCTCGCAAGAAAGGTGACAGTGCCTACACCACAAATATGTGGTTACAGATCTTGCAGACACATCCAAGCTGGCTTTAGACTGCATGAGTGAGAAGGAGTTCTAGAATTAAATTACATGTGAGCAGCCACAAAAGTTTTAAAAACAGGAAAAAACCTGGAGCTCCAGACACTGCTGTAATTTTCCTAGAGCCATTTGATGATTCTCACAGGAAAGAAATAGACCTCTTTGCAGTAGTAGTGAGTTAAATTTGAGGTCAATAAACCACACAGAAAGACACAGAAATTACTGTAACCGAGCAGATCTATATGAAAAAAATAATTGCAGTTGAGTAGTATTACTATAGCTTTTCACAGCAGGACAGATTTTATTTGTACAGATAATCTTTTACTGGTAGAACATATCTAGTGCCTCAAATAAACCAAACCACCACCATAAAGGCACAATTTTTGCTAACTATGCGTGCAGCAGGACTCTTTCAGTGGCAGAAAGCCATCTGTACTTAGCTGATGGGACATGTTTTAACAGAGATAGGTAAATCAAATTTAACTAAACCAAACAGCTCATTCTACTATTGCCAAGGCTCTCTCTCATTGCTCTCCATCTACAAACACGCAGATCTCTGTGTATGTGCTACAGCTAAGCACAAGTAACTGAGGTCTGAAGTTATGGTTCAGTTAACACTCCAAGTTAGGCTGGCAAAAAACTCCTTTCGAGTCAAGAATGCAAGATAATCTGTCTGTATACAGACATTTCTCCGACATTACCCAAAACCAAGAACCTCTTCCAGTACCTGAAGCTACAAGAAATATGGAGAGAGACTACTTACAAGCCCAGGTAGTGACAGGACAAGGGGGAACGGACTCAGCCTGAAGAAGAGTAGGTTTAGATTAGCTATTAGGAAGAAATTCCTTACTGTGAGGATGGTGAGACACTGCCAGAGGTTGCCCAGAGAAGCTGTAGATGCCCCATCCCTGGCAGTGTTCAAGGTCAGGCTGGCTGGGGCTCTGAGCTACCTGGTCTAGTAGAAGGTGTCCCTGCCTACAGCAGAGGGGTTGAACTGGATGATGTTTAATGTCTCTTCCAACCCAAACCATCCTCTGATTCTATGAAATACAGTCTTGTGACCTGGTGATGAAGTATCATCTCTCTAACTTCCCCATAGAGCAATCTTCACAAGCTTCTTGTACATATGCACTTGAGTTAAAAAGAATGGGTAGGATTTGAAGAGCAAAGACATGCAGTCAGCAAATAGCAATGATAAAAAATCATTAAAAAAAAGGTCAGTGGTTTCGTAACTCTTTGCCCTGAAAACAACCTTTTTGTCATATCCAGTGGAATGTTGTTTGATTTTCCTGTGAAAGACAAATTGTTATATGTTACAGCCAAGAAGATGGGATGACCTCTAGTTTCCTTTATTGTGATAGGGTACAGTGGCTTTTTTTCACCCAGGGGACTTGTTTGGTTGCAAACATATTAATGCAATAACTTCTCTGTTACAGATGATGGCATTTTTTGTTTGTGTATTTCCTTAACCGGATGCACGTTCTTCATTGTGGTTAGTGGAGGGCTAAACAAGTGCACTGAATTGCCTGGATATAGGATGCATGTAATCTTTGTCCTTGATTTGGTTACTGTTCAGAAGGGATATGTGCACAGAAGACATTGTGACTAGTGCCAGTTCTTGGCGATACAGTAGTGCACCAAAGCCACAATCCAGCCTATATTTGGAGCAAAACCGCTGCTCATTATAACAGTAAGCTGTACCAAACTATCCTTCTCTACCTCTACAACCTTTGAATGTCACCTAACCCACTTGACCCTCTCATCAAACTTTCAAAAGTAGCCTCAGAAAGCTTCTGGATGGTGATGATTGTCAAATTGACTTGTTTGGAGTTAATACTTTATTATGTTGCAATAAATTTGTAACTACCTGGGAAAGCCACGAAAAGCAAGAACCTGCAATACTGGTCATCTCCTTTTTCCACAATGTCAGCTCAAGTTCAAGCCCTTGTCAGTGAATTTCTGTTCTTGGCAGCTCCTGTTATGGGTATCCCATTGCAGGGAAAATAAAGCCTGATCCTTAGTAAAGATCCTAAACTGTACGATCTGTAGAGATCCTCTTCAGCAGAAATGATACTGAGGTGGGCTTTCAGAACAGAACCTCAGACTGTTGCCTGTTTTCTAAGCATCCACATCACGCCACAGAGAGACCTCTGGGGAACCACCTGTTAGTTCTGCCCTGTTCCATTTCCATATGGTTTGATACTTCTGTGAAAAATTTGAAGGCATAAGTGAAAAACATTTCACGGCTGCCCTATGTGCCTTGTGTTTCTATTGAAGAAAGTTCCACACACTAGCAAGAAACTGGAATGGACAGTCATAAAACATATCAGGATATTAGAGAAAATCATGCTCCCATACAGGTACTCTGCCTTTGGACCCACAGTTCTCTGGCTGCAGGCCTACAATATTCAGCCATGTTGATAACATACAGCTGTGTGTTGACCCCAGAGAGCAGCCAAGCGGCCACCCAATCTTTCACTCACTCCCATTTTCCAGGAAGGAAGTCAAAGAGGCTAGTGGGTTGAAATAACAACGGTTTAAAAAGGAAAGCAGACGGTGCACATGAAGGAGAAGTTAGAAGAGGGGCTTATTCACTGCTTCCCACTGGCAGGCAGATGTCCGGCTACTCCCTGAGAAGTAAGGCCTCAGCACAAGGAGTGGTTGCTTTGGAAGACAAATGCTGTTGCCACAGATGTTGTCCCTCCTCCTTTCCCCCACCTGTTACTGCTAAGCGTGGTGTCATATGGTAGGTACAGGATATCCCTTTGGCCAGTTTGGGTCATCTGTCCTGGCTGTAGCCACTCCCAGTCCCTTGCCCACCCCAAGCCTGCTGGCTTTCGGCTGGGAGGTGGGGGAGGTAGAAAGCCTTGACACTGTGCAAGCACTCTTCAGCAATAGCCAAAATACTGGTGAGTTATGAACACCAGTACAGCAGGCTACTGTGAAGAAAGCTGACTTCATAACCTCATCCCACTACCAATATTAATGGGAAAAAATTATTTACTGTTATCAAATAACTGCTTTCCAGCATTGTTTTTCTTGTGGGGAGCAGAGTACTTTGTTTTCTCTTCAGAGTACAAAAGAACAAAAGAACTTCCCTCTCCCTAATAAAAAACTCAATTAGCTTCCACACAGGTGTGAAAACTGGAAACCTGGGGAACTAACAAATTCCCATAGACCCAGCAACTGGCTAATTTCGAGCTGAAATGAATCAAACTTCAACAATGCTGTTAAGTGCTCAATGGCTAAGGTAGAAGTAATTAAGACTTTTTAGATCTCCTTCTGTTTCTAGCTTCTCTATTTTTCCATTTCATCAGTTTTCAAAATACCTATGAAGCAACGGAAAAGAGAGGTAAATCTGTTATTTTAGTCAGAATCTGGTGACAAAGTATAGAAAATTAGTCTACTTCACCCAGACTGTCAATCCAGATGGTAAATTCCAAGAACAATGGGGGAAACCCTCAAATGGTTTGACAGACTTACTCTGGTTTAGGTCACTTTGTGCTTTTCAGTGCTGGGACAAGTCTCAGTGTAAAAACCAAAGCCCCTTCCCTTGACAACAAGACCACTAAAGATATTTTGTGCAGACATTCAGAGAACTACAGTGGAGTGTTACAGTCTGGAGACGGTGGGTTGATTTTGATTGCAGTAGTGTTAGGGGAGGTTCTTGAAAGGAAAGGGATAGACTGGGATCTCCACCCCTTGCTGCAGTTATAAAGGCACTAACATCAAAAGAAGGAGCCAGGGAGGAGTTGAAGAGCCAACTTCCTTTCCTCTGGAGGACTGGGTGAGGAATGCTGCAGACCTGTTAAACTAGTAGGCAAGGAATTATTTCATGGGAAGAGAACTTATCTCTTTCTTCTGTCTCTCAGGGAGAAAAATGTGGCTGAAGTTACTTTTCGCTATTCTTCTCTGGCATGTAACAGCTGCAAAGGAACCTGAGCTGTAAGAACTACACTATTGCTACTATGAGTATTTATGAAAAGGCTTTAAAGATAGTGCTAACCAGTGTTATTAATTTTGCTCTAAATATTAAATACTGCCAGGGGTCATCTTTTATATCTGGAGAGCTAAAGTGGAATGGGGATGGCAAGTGAATCATTCTCATTTAATATGATTGGACTTTCCACCTATTGCAGAACTTCCATACAAGTTGACAAGTGTCCAGAAAAGGCAACAGCAGTAGTGACAGCAGGGTGCTTTGGAAAAACCAGGCAGGCTCAGGGCTCAGATAAAGGAAAAGAGGGCAAGAGCTGGGGGTGATACCAGAGTTGGGGGCAATACCAGGTCTGGGCTAGTTCAGAGCTGCAGGACAGAGTGAAGAGCTCTGGCAGTGTGTCATATTTAATCTAAAGTAATTGGTGGGTACTGAACAATAACAGTATTGTGTGTTTGCTTTATCCAGTTGAGGCTGTTTCTCCTTTATATATGAATGTGATCACTTTGATGTTTGGATCTCACAGGCAGTATGTCCTGATGGTGCCTGCTGTCCTCCAAAATGACTCTCCAGGTCAGGTTTGCCTGCAGTTCCTTAACCTCAACGAGACAATATCCGTCAGAGTAATCCTAGAATACAGCTCTGTAAATAGCACTATTTTTAATAAAACCATGACAGAAAGTGGTGGTCTACAATGCTTCAATTTCAAGGTAAGTTCATTTTAATTTATGACCCCATGGAAAAGAAATGTAAATAGGGACAAGAAAATAAAAGCAGAGAGTGCAGGAGAGGAACAAGCAGGGAAAGCAATAAGGCTTGTTAAAGAGAAGAGGAAGCATAGGAGAGTAACACAGTAACAGACAAGGAGGCGTTTTTTATAGACATGAGTAGGTGATAAAGGATATTTTTTTAGACAAGAAAGGTGATGAAGTTGGTAGAAGTGAGATTGTGTCTCTTTGTAGGAGCCCAGGCCACAGGTATTGCTGTTCAACAGGTTCTGGAGCAAATTACTGCAGGACTAACAACCTCCCCACATTTTCCTGTTTCTTCACAGATTCCTCCTGTCCACTCTGCACCACTGGCTTTCATTTCCTTCTCTGCCAAGGGCACCACCGTCAGCCTAGAGGAGCGGCGGTCAGTGATGATCTGGAACACAGGCAGCATCATCTTTGTGCAGACAGACAAACCCATCTACAAACCAGGACAGACTGGTGAATGTCCACTTTGTCTGTAACATGGGCCTTAGGAGGCAATTTCTGCAGACAGAATTTCTCTGCCTGGTGTTTTTCAGGCTGAGCTACAGTCTAGGCAGTTTCTTCAGAGTTTCTGTTAAAAATATTACAGTTATTTGCTGTGGAGCTTAGGGAATCATCTTCAGGATGTCCGGAGACTGTCAGCCCATGATCTCTATTATTTTCTTTGTCCCTTCCTCCCAGGTGACAGAAGTTATCACTGCTGCTGTTTCATTACTGGTGACAAGCCAGGATAGTGGGAAGAGGTGATTAGATCAATACCTGGCATAAAACAATGTTTCCAGAGTCTTCACTCTGTGGTGCTGGTCAGCACTAAAGTAGTCTAAACACCAAGAGTGAAATCCATTACTTATAAATTAATTATAAGATGTTAAAGAAAATCATGCTATTTACCTTCTGGCTTCTGATGTGTTTGGGCTTTAGATTTCCATGTTGTTGTATTCCTGCACTTAAATTATTCCCCTATCCATGCTTCTCATCTGCTCATCAAGCAGAGTTCCATTTATCTAGATCCATTCCTCAATTCACTTCTAGGCTTTAAGGCTTCTAGCACACGCATTAGGAAACACTAGAAGAAGACCTCTTCCCAGAGATTAGCCACATAATGCAGCCATTAGAATAGATTAGTTTTACTTTTATTAGGATGAGTTTTATCTACATAGGTACGTAGTATGACAGAAACCTTACCGGTTGGAATTTGGTGCCACCAAGGTGTCCAGTATGGGTTGCTAGTTGGTCAAATGGCTTGGTTTTGAGCTGGGGCAAGCAGCAGATGAACTTAAATTATGAAAAGGTAATGCATTTCTTTTTTATTCCGTCATCCCCTTTCTGCGAGGTTAAACTTTTATGAAAGCAAACTTTTCACTAGTAACATTAAAGGAAACTTTTATGAAAGAGTACAAGAACTTGATGTTAGGGAAATGTCCCTTAATCAAGGTCTGTGTAGGATTCTTCTACCTTCAGATGCATTTTATTATGTGCATCCCATGCAAGTGGGACTGTTGGAAGATCCTGTGAAACTGGGAGTACTAATAAATGCAAAACATCATGCTCAGCCAGACAAACGATGGTCAATGCTAACGTCCTGTTCCTTGCCTTTCCAGTGCGGTTTCGTGTTGTTGCCCTGGATTTCAATTTTAAACCTGTTCAGGAGAAGGTGAGTGACCAGTAATATTCCCCTGGATTTAAAATTTCTGGGAGACAATTTCTTCTCAAATTTGACATAAAGAATTGCTGTGGATAAAATGAGATGTTGCAGAGACTAAATGCCAAAGAATTAACCTGATTTCCTCAGCACGTGCTGTAATCCGCCCTGTCATTAGAGTCACAGGGAAGAAGGCAAGTGTGTAGCAGTTTGAATTCCTGACACACCACCTTCTGCTATCGCTGGGAAAGAGGCTTAAAAAACACCTCCACTTTGTTGCCACAGACATTATCTTAGCTCTGACCGGAAAGCCGACAGTTCAGTCTCCAGCTATTCCAGTTCAGCAACTGTTGCTTGCAGGCATCAGTAAATCATCCACCTGGCACTTTGCCCATTCTAGAAATGGGGGAAATGAAAGAGAATGTTGTTGCCACAATTGTTTATCTCCTCAGAGGGATCCTTTCCACTGCCAGCAGTTTCTCATCATGCTCATAGTCCATAAGCCAGTCGATGGAAGGGTCTTCACTGGCCTCCTCTCCTGTTCTTGTAATGCAGGAGACACCACTGCAGTAGCAAAAGAGCTGGTGCTAAAAAGAAGCCCAAATCATGGTTTGTGTGCAACTCTATAACTCTGCTCACTCATACACTCTGAGATTGCACTAAAAACACTATGATCAGAAACTGCCCCACCATTCTCATTTCATCTCTCTCCTTTATGCAAGCTTCTTATTAAAGTAAAATTGATGTTAAGCTGATTAAAGTAAGAGGCGAGGACCTCTGATTAATGATATTATACTGAACATTGGTTATACATTTTTCACAGTCCTGAGGAAAATTAATTTTTGTTTGATTAGCCACCTAATATCTTCTTCCATTTTGTTTTTTCCTCTATCAGTACCCCTTGATTGCAATTCAGGTAAGAAATTTTTGTGTTTGTACTGCTTCACACAGGGCACATGTGCATACATGGGTTTGTATGTGTCCATACACAGACAAATATTGCTGCTGAGTACACCAGCAGAAATTAACAGAGACTTCACAAAACCCAAAGATTCTTTTTGAGCCTGACTGACATGGAAAGCACACCTATAATCATTCCAGCAGTCAAAAGTTTAATGTTCTTATGTCTGCCTTTGCCTCCCCTTCCCCCAGATTGCTCAACTTATTTTGGGGTCTATCTTTTTGCAACTCTAGTGCTGCTAAAAACTATGAACAAATACAGGTTGTGAATAAAACTATGTCAGCACTTTCATGGCGTTTTCTGGTGATTTTCATAACAATTGCAGTTCATGTCTAGTAGCATACTTACAAGTTTTCATGTTACACTGTGAAGTCAGGGGACTTTATTTTCTTTGCAGTGAAAACATAAATATTTTGAGCCCTCCACGTGTTTTTTTCCCAGACGTTGCTGCAAAGAGTCAAGGAAATGGT
This sequence comes from Eulacestoma nigropectus, assembly GCA_013397775.1. Lineage (NCBI taxonomy): Eukaryota > Metazoa > Chordata > Aves > Passeriformes > Eulacestoma > Eulacestoma nigropectus. The sequence goes on from VZTE01005907.1 coordinate 824,039, forward strand.
GTGAATGAGTCTTCTTTAGTCTAACTAGCATAACATATACTGAGAGGAAAATGCCACCCCAGTGAATGCAGAAGAAATGCTTCCTTCCTTTTTCTGGCAGCTGAAAAAAAGGCTGCGGTTGCTAAAGGCCAAGATTTGTGTGGGATAAACTCGTCTGAAGGGAAAGCACAAAGAAGATTTTCTTTCTCTCCACTCTTGACACAAATCTAGAGCAACATATACTAAAGAGCAGGAAAGAGCAGTATTATGCAGCTTTCCCTGACGATTGAGACTAATAAGTAGGCTGGCAGAGGATGCCTAAATCTGGGAACAATAGATGAGAATCTAGCAACATTAATAATAACATGGATAATCGGAGTACAAAGGCATAATTTAACTCAATAATGCATGTGCATTAAGCAGCTTCTCCAATGAGTTAAAGCAATCTGCTCTGTTTTCTTCTTTGTTTCTGGTTTTGTGTGCTGAAAGCAAAAGATTTCCAAGGCAAAAAGCCTGTGAGTCTGTATTCTTTCTTCCTTCAGGATCCAAGAGGCAACAGGATCTTGCAGTGGCAAAATGTGAAGTCGGAGATGAACGTTATTCAGCTAGAATTCCCACTCACTGAAGAGCCTATCCTGGGGAACTACAAAATTATCGTAGCAAAGAAGTCAGGAGATAAAACAAATCACTCCTTCCTTGTGGTGGAATACGGTAAATGCCACCCATTTTTTTATTCAGTGTAGAAAACATTATTAGAGATGAGCCCATATCAAGCAACCCTTTTGACTGCTAAAACTTCAAACAGCTTCCTGGCAAATGCAGCTTCAATTAGTTGCCATTAAGAAGTGGAGAGAAAAAAAAAAAAGAAAGAGAACAGTAAAAAAAACAAAAAAAAATTTAAAAAATTAAAAATTAACAATTTTTCACATACTCAGCCAGCAAAATAATCTACATAAGAAATCAGCAAGTCGATTGCAAATTTCAGTGAGGCAAACTGAACTTTTGCCAGCTATGTCCATGAAGTTCCTTGACCAAAGCTCTGCAAGGCATCTAGACATCACAAGATTCACTTCAGATGTCCTGTCTTCTCTTCAAAGTGTTGCAGAAATACTTAGCAAGCCTTTGCAGATCAGGCCAGCTCTTAATCATTTTGCTGCTCCAGTTCTGAGATCCCATTCCCTCTATGACTAACAGTGAGATATATCCTCATTTTCGCCTTCATCTTAGGAAGGTCTGCAAATTTACAATATGCCAGTGTTGGATTTTTTTATTTCTGTTCTTTGCCCTAGTGTTGCCAAAATTTGATGTCACAGTCACTGCACCAGAAAGCCTTACAGTCCTGGATTCGGAGTTCACAGTGAAAGTCTGCGGATTGTAAGTACCAGGTGCAGAATTCTTAGGAAATCTGCTGAAGAGGAAGAACTTCCCAAGAACTGGGCAAAGAGACGGGGCTTAGAGAAGAAACCAAAATATGTAGGGCCCCAGAAGAGGTTGGTCAGGGTTGACTTGTTCATTGCAGCTTTCATTTATTAGTGTGCTCATCTTGTTTTATTGTATGAGTATTCAGTTCCACATGGTGCTCTGTGAGTTGGATAAATCTTTTGAGAGGTTCCCCGGTAAAGTAGGATGTGTCCACTCTCAAAAACCCACTTCAGAGGGAGACCTTCATAAAGCAGAGCCTTAAATTCTAGCAGGAGTCTTATGGTTCCAGCTGTCTAACTCCCCCTCCAAGCTTGGTCCTTCAGAAGGACCTTGCTTACAGCAACACCAGGATCTTGTAATTTGGAATCCAGAGTTGAAATCCTGATCCCCTTGCATATACGAGGAGGTTTGCTTTGAGTTCAGTGAGTCTAGAACTCCAGTCTAAGCTGAAGATTGGAGACAACACTCTTAATTTGGTCAGTAGCCATGTCTGTTCATTATGTTTATAAAGGTATTTGTTTTTACATTTAAGGTGTGGCTTTGTTTCATGGGTTTAGGTGTGAAAAAGAACTAATTTTGATTTCTGAGTTTTATTTTTTTATTTGTTACAGTGGGGAGAGTTAGGAAAAAGCCCGTGAAACTATCCCATGCTGTGGCTTCCCAGCTCAGTGCTTGTCCTGGATCTATTCCTGCACACGTTAGCTTAAGATTATTTTTCAATCATTAGCTCACAGACCTCATCAGGTCATATTTCCTCTTTCCCTAGATACACCTATGGCCAGCCTGTTGAAGGGAAAGTCCAGCTCAGTGTGTGCAGGGATTTTGATTCATATGGGAGGTGCAAGAGGAGCCCAGTTTGTCAATCCATTACCAAAAATGTATGATACATAATTTCTATTCGTCTTCATGCTTGTCCTCTCTCCTGTGTTCTTGTTTCTCTCCCTTTGCCCATCACACTTTGCTTTCTCTCTTTGATGCTTCTCTTCACTCTACTCATCTCTTTGCTTGTATCACTAGCTAGGAGCTCAGGGCACCTCATTTCTCTTCTTGGCTTCCTGCAGGCCTAAAGGATTGACATGTTTCTTCTTCATGTCTCAGTTTCCCATAAACACGTGTAAATCATGTTAAAAGTACTGGGAAAAGATTCCACTCTCTAAAGGAGAGTCCTGTGTATTGTCAACACCCTTTGCAAGCTATGATCCTTGACAACAGGATTTTTCTTCCCTCTCCAGCTGGAGACAGACGGTTGCCTCTCCCAGGTTTTCAGCTCCAACATCTTTGAGCTACATCGCACTGGCTACATGAGGAACCTTGACGTGAAAGCCACTGTGACAGAGAAAGGAACAGGTAATCCCTTCTGGACAGTCAGAAACAGCAGCAGCGGTGCGGTCAAGAAGGAGAGTAGGAGATACTCAGCCTCTGCTTGCAGAGTACAAGAATGTCTCCCTGAGGAAAGCCCCTTTTTTACAAGCACAGTGACCATCTCCAGGCAAACTCTGATGGTGCTCTGTGCAGGACAAAGTGTATCTTCTCTTGACTCTGTTCATGTCTTCCAGGCCTGCAATTTACTGCTGCTCAGGTTATTTCCATAACTCGGGTGATGAGCACCATACAGTTTGAGAACATGGATCACCACTACAGAAGAGGAATTCCTTACTTTGGACAGGTAAGCAAGAGCTTAGAGGGCTTGTATTGAAGATGATTGACAGGCAATCACATAATAACAATGATGGCAACATCTAGGGGACTGTTTGGGGTGGGGGTGTTCTCCCCAAGCTTCTTTTATTACATACAGTGCTCTACTGGTAATTCTGAATACTGAAGACTATTAGTTTACTCTGAGTTTGATTCTGCCAGAAACACTTTAAATCAGAACAATTCATTAACTAGCATTTTTTAAACTTCCATGTTAAGCTTGCTATAAATCACTGCCTCTCCCTTCAGAACTGACCATGACATGCCAGCCAGCCACGAATAAAAACACTGGTGGACAAAGGAAGAAAGAGGGAAAGGAATTTAGGACATACACAAAAAGTAGAGGAGATAACAACAGTTTCTGTCTCAAAAAGGTTTTCCATCATTTTGTTTCATGACAATACCCACATAACTCTGTCAGTGGTTTAAAGGGTAGGGATAAATCTCTCTCCTTCAGTTCAGCTTTTGTCAATGAGGAAAGGATAAGGGGCACCAGCAGCACTGGAAAGAGATGAGATTGTCTTTCAAGGATGGGGGTTTTTCCCCTCTGGAAAGTCTATATAACTTTCTTGTTTGGTTCCCATTCCCACCCTGTTCTTTTTCTTAAAAAAGAAAATCTAAATAAACACTCATTTCTAGCAACATCTAATTTAGTTAACGGGATCTGTTATTTTGCTGTTTGTTTGTTTGTTTGTTTGTTTAACATATAAACAACACAGACAGTGTAGATAGAATCAGAAAAATGTCCAAAACAAAGATCTGGAGAAAAGGCCTTCAGACACTGAATAGAGCAGCAGCAGACTCTCAAGACTAACAAAGGAAAAAAGGAAGGGAGAAAAGAAAATATATTTTTAAACTGGAAATGTATAGTCAGAAGGGGCTGATCGAAAAAGAGATGAAACATGACAAGTTCTTGCTCCACGAAAGGACATTATCTATGGTGTGGCAGATGCTGAGGAAGCTCCTGCTCTAAACCTCATTAGATAGCTCAGATAGTTGCCAGAAAGTGAAGGGAGACATTTCAGTTGTCAAGTAGTGCTTTGAAGGAAGATGAAAAAGCAATTTTGTTGTTTGGAGAGCAAAGCTCCTTTTGATACTGCAAAATATCAGTATCTACATACAGAAAGACAATATGCTCAACATGTTTCACATTCCCTTTTACAGATCAAGCTGGTAGACAAAGACAACTCTCCTATTTCCAATGAAGTTATTCAGCTATTTGTCAATAACAAGAACACAGAAAACTTCACCACAGATGATAAAGGTGTTGCTGAGTTTAGCATTGACACATCCGAAATGTTTGATCCCGAGATCAGTCTGAAAGTGAGTAAAAACCAAGGCTGAACAGAGAGAAAGAGAGACATGGCTGCTCTCAAACTGAACCCAAAAAAAAGATGGGATGAGATTTGAATTCTGGTAATAAAAATGTGCTTTCTCCATGTTATTTCACAGTTTAGAGCTCTCAAAAATGACCTTAAGATGAGTGAGGAAAACATCAGTTGTTGCAATGCAATGGCTTGCTGCAAGGCTGCTTTTCCCTTATCAGTTTGGCTTTGGATGCAGTTCCTATCTATATGCATTTTGCAAACTAATCATTCTGATGTCAGAATGTGATGATGATTTCACTAGCAATATATATTTGTTTTCCTTTTCTTCCCTACTCCCTCTCCTGATCAGGCAATTTATAAAACCAGTGACCACTGCCACTATGAAGGCTGGATAGAGCCTTACTACCCAGAAGCGTCTCTCTCCGTCCAGCGCTTCTACTCTTGGACTAGCAGTTTTGTGAGGATTGAGCCCTTATGGAAAGATCTGAAATGTGGGCAGAAGAGGATGATCACTGTGCACTATGTCTTAAACACAGAAGGATACAAGAGCATCAGCACCATGAACTTCTACTATGTGGTGAGTATGAAGTTGTGGGTTGGTTTGCTGAAAGGGCTTTACTGGGCAGCTGTCTGGCAATCCATGCACAGGAGTTACAGCAGTGAGAGCTCCTCATGGTATTCTCTGCTTCTCTCTTCCCTTCCTTTTTCTTCTGCTTTGTGACCAGCGACAATGTCCCCAGCAGCAGCAGCAGTGGGAGCATTCAGCATGCCCTAAGGCTTATGTTTAAGCACTTGAGATCGTCTCATTGTAGATTGTCCTGTCGATGCACAACAAACCCGATTGCTGCTTTCTCCCTCCACCTTCTACCAACCCATACATGTCTTGATCTTCTCTGCACAGGGCATGGCAAAAGGCAAGATTGTCCTTACAGGGGAAATTAAAGCTAATATCCAAGCTGGTAAGTTAAGTTGCCAATCCATGTTTTTGCATTAAAACAAACAAACAAACACCCACATGGTTGAATATAGCAGCTATTGGGAGGGCCGTATCTCTCTCCATCCATGCCTGTGTGCATGATAATAGCACTACCACTAAGATCACTATAAAGCCAGGTCTAGTCCAGCAATTAGTTCATTTGATATTAGTCAAATAGCATTCTCTAAAGAGCTTCCAAAAGGATGACATAGGGAAGGCAGCGGAGTGCTTTAGGGTCCTATCTGAATACAGCCACATGCTCAAATCTACAATAAATATGAGACCACCTGGATTAAACCTTGGCCTGAAAAATTAAACATTTTCCAGTCACCTCCTGGATAACGTTTCAGTTTATCGTCTAAATCCAGATTGCTCCACTGACCGGTACAATTGCATGCTTGTTGAGTTTGGCTGCTACTACAGTAAATCTTTGATATTCCTTCCTTATTGGTGCCTTTATTTCTTTTAACAGGCCAAAATGGCACTTTCACCATTCCGCTTGTGGTCAATGAGAAAATGGCTCCAGCCCTTCGGTTGCTGGTGTACACCTTACACCCTGACAAGGAGCTGGTGGCAGACAGTGTTCAATTGCCAGTTGAGAAGTGTTTCAAAAACAAGGTGAGAGGCACTAAGATATAGCAAGTCTTACCTGCTGTCAGGTAAATACAAATTCTTTGTGGATACATCCACAACAGATTTCCAGTTTTGTTTCTTGTTTTCTTCCACTTCTCTCTACATTACTCCTTTGGTTTTTCTTTTTTTTCTTTGGCTTTATATCTTTCCTCTACCACTACCTCCTGGCCTTATTGTCAAAAGATATATCTTCTTTTAATATTAAAAACTTTTCAGGAAACCACATGAATCCCAAATGATTATTTCCTCTCTTAAACTCTACTGGAGTTCCATTTAGTTTCTAGGCTTCCTGTTCTTCAGCATACTGAACACACTTTAGACTTATCCCACTTCACTATTCAGTCTAATTTTTTTACACTTTCTTCTTGAAAAATGCATTTTAGGTTTACCAGAACTAAATACACATAGAAAAGAAAGCAAAAATAGCTGTCTGGGGTTTAAGGTTTTCTTCCTTTTTTTTTTTTTAATGGTACATTTTCATTTGTCATTATAAAATCATATTTCACCATTAAGATTTTTCTCATCTTTAGCTCCTAAAAATTAAAATGCAGGAAACTACAGGACAAAGCAAACCAAGTGACATTAAACAAAATGCTTCTAGTTACCCATTACTAGTTACCCCTCCTATTTCTTTTCCTCTTGTCTAACACAAATGTGAAATAGATTTTGTTCTGAATGGATCCAAAACAGAATCTGTTTTATATATTTGCTAACATGGGACATGGACCTAGGAAAAATATGATTTGCTCACTGTAGTGATTATTGCAAGTAGTCAAGTCATAATAAGGTTTGATTTGATTCAATAATAACAGCAAAAGAATCACAGTTTGTTTTAAATCACTTGAAGTAGACTTCATTTAAGCTATCACAGGAATCTAAGTGTGCTTATTGCCTAAGGCCCTGTTATAACAGAGGCCTGGTCAACAGCTGCAGTGGAGACCAGACATCCTTCTCCAGGCAGATCTTCTGTGCTTTAACAGAAAATCCTTACCCTCTTCTTCTTGCCTTCCACTCACACACAGAGTGCAGCCCCAGCAGCATGGATTAGCTATGCCAACATCTGTTTGATGAATTTCAGGTCCACTTGGAATTCTCTGAAAAGCAAATGAACCCAGCTTCCAATGTCAGTTTGGTCATTGAGGCTGCTGCCAACTCCTTCTGTGCTGTGAGGGCAGTGGATCAGAGCGTGCTGCTCCTGAAACCCGAGACAGAGCTGTCCACGGAAATGGTAAGCTGCCAAATGCCTTGTCTCCTTTCACTGCTCCTTCCTCCTCCATTACAGTGTCTCTCCACTCAAAATTGTTAGACTGTGTTAGAGTTCTACAGCTTTTGGCATGTGCTGGTCATAAATCATCTCTAGGAGGCAATAAAGAGATTTTTTTTTTCCTGTGGATTGGATGTCCTTTTTCATGTGGGATTCAGCTTAATCTGTGGCTGGTCTCTGGAAGCACAACCCTCTGGCAGAATATCTGCCACTCCTCCCAGTTTTGTGCCATCAGCAAACTTGCTGAGGGTACACTCTTGCCCCAATATCCAGACAAACAGTGAAGGTTTTGAACAAGATTGGACCCAGTATTGGTGTACCCTGCTGTCCACCACTAATTACTGGCCTCCACCTAGGCTTTGTGCCACTGACCACTGCCCTCTAATCCCAGCCATTTAGCCATTTCTCAGTCCAGGAAACAGAGCATGGCTTCAAATAGGCTGAAGTCTCAGCTCTGGCAATTTGCAGTATTTGGTGGTGAAATTATGGTTGATCTTTACACACACACAGTTTCTGTGTTTTCTTACCCCTCACAGGTATACAGCCTGCATCCCCTACAAGACTTTCAAGGCTATGTCTTCCATGGGTTCAATCTAGAAGAAGACTCCCAAGAGCCCTGTGTCTCATCTGACCACATCTTTCACAAAGGCTTGTATTACACACCTGTAATGTCTGGATTAGGCCCAGATGTGTATCAATTCCTCAGGGTAAATGTCCTGTACATTACTTAAATATGCTGAAATGAGTTTCTGCTTATGTAGTGCTAGATTCTGCAAACAAACTTATTAGCAAAACTCATACATGACAAACTCTCCTCTTGGACCTCTCTTCTCAATTGATTCTGGTGTCTACTGTGATTTTCCAGCACACACCAAGCTCCCTAAAGCCTCTGCATACACATCTCTGGGCACCTCTGTGGTGGAAACACAGTAATGGGAAAGAGGGAAGAATGGAACAAACCTCAGCTACAGTGTGGTTATGGCTAACACTAAAACGTGTTTTTTACAGGATATGGGAATTAAATTTTTTACCAACTCGAAGGTTCGACAGCCAGTGGTATGCACTAGTGAGACTGTGAGACGTCAACCATACGTATTGAATGCAGGACACATGGCTTCTGCACACCACGTCAAATCACCAGGTAATGCAGGGAACAGGAAAGAGATTTTACCTTTCTCCTTAAAGGAAGTGGTATTCATTTGGTATGGACATGGGCAGTACTCATGAACCACATTGGTTTTGATATTGAATATTGGCCTGGCATAGAATGAAATAGCTTAAGCTAATGGCCAATGCCCAAAAGAGTCTTTCAGGTCTACACTTCTGATTCATGTCCAGTTTCACACTGGGAATGGTTGGCAATTGGCAGTGTCACACAAAACTAACACTGTTGACACCGATTCCCTTCTGACCAGAGCTATTTGGAAAAGACTGTGCGACAGTGTGAACAGCAAACAGAGCTAAAAGCCAAGTGACCTGAGTTCTAGCCCTAAGTCTCATGCTCATATTTGGAGATGAAAAGACTTCAAATAATGTTTTCTTTTTCCTTTGACACCAGGTTATACCTAACTGAGGCATACATAAGTAACATTAAATAATATTTATGTGGTATTACATATAGCCTCAGAAGGAAACGGTAAAACACTTATTGTCCTTCATACTGGCCCATGCGCATTCAAACCTGTCCTTTCTGGGAGTGTCCATTCTGTGAACCAGGTTTTACTAAATTCTTGTTATCTCTTACCAGATGAAGCTGGTGGGGAGGAACAAGAGAGGAGACTCATCCTTGAGACTATTCGGGAATTCTTCCCTGAAGCTTGGATTTGGGATATAGTTCCAGTTAAGTGAGTACTGCATCTTTCATCTCCTTGCCTTGCTTTAGGAATTACTAAATATGTCCCCTGATGTCCTGCAAAGTGGTAATCCCTTCCCACCTCTTCCTCCTTTTTGGCCTGGAAGACCTAGTTTTTCAATCATCAGCTGCCCATCTGCCTTTCTCTTTTCCATGGTCAAAATACCAAAGATGTCCCTAAAGGCACCTGTTCCCATGGTGTGTGTACCATGAGCCATATTCCCTTCCTCAGAAGAAGGTCACCTCTATTTAAAATATGGATTTGCAGAACAAGAACTCTTAGTTGTCTTTCCAAACTCAAGGAAATGATGGGCAGAAGAACTTTCAAATGGACTCTTATCAGATTTTAGTGATAAATTCCAGGAACAGTAAGTGGGATTTCTGCAGATAGAATAAGGGTAGTTCTGATTTTCAAAACTTGTTGCCTCTACTGAGAAGCAAGTTACATGAAATTTACCCTTTCTAAAACTTTCATCCTTTCTCCATTTCCATCAGCTCTACTGGAAAAGCCAGCATCTCCTACACCATCCCTGACACCATCACCAAATGGAAAGCCAGTGCTTTCTGTGTGGAAGAGCTGGCTGGATTTGGCATGTCTGTGCCTGCCACCCTGACAGCCTTGCAGCCTTTCTTTGTTGATTTGACCTTGCCGTACTCTATCATCCGAGGAGAAGATTTCCTGCTTAGAGCCACTGTCTTCAACTACCTTGACCAGTGCATTAAGGTGTGTACTTCTGCCCACACTGTTAGACCTTACCCTATCTCTAAAGAAGCTGCAGCAAAATGGTTGGTGCAGGTGGTTGGATCTGCTCTGGACTGAGGTACTGCCCATTCTAGCTGACAACAGATTATCCTGACTGTATTTGTCCTCTGAAACAACTACAGAGCAAAGGGAGATGTGTGTGGATTGTAACTAGAACGGGTCTATAAAGCAACCCTCTCAAGATCCATAGAGAAAGGAAAGAAGTTCTTTGCAGAGTATCATTCACCATCTACAATTCTGCAAGCCATCAATGGTTTAAGTGGGGTCTTTTCCTTAGGAATCAGGTGTGCTTAACATCTCAATCAGAATGTTGTGAGAAACAAGAGGGAAAACTGTTCAGGTTACATCTGACAGATGATTAATCAAACACCATCATCTCAGGCCTTAAATCTGCTTTACACTGTTAACTCTGGACATAGAGAGATAGTCTTTCACCCCTCTCTAATGATAAAGCACCATTTGCGTATGCTACAAAACCTTCATCCCATTACACCACTCTTTCTGTTCTCAGATTAATGTTTCACTGTCGGATTCCCCTCATTATCAAGCCAAACTCATCCCCCCAGAGGATGATAGATGTGTATGTGCCAAGCAAAGAAAGACCTATGTCTGGAATATTTTCCCCGAAGAAATTGGTATGTGCTTTGAATCTTCTTGGTTTTCTGTTCCAAGATTGATACTAATTTATATCTCACCTGAAAAAACTTAATCCTTTTTCAGCCTGGAGAGCTTGGTCTACCACTGGTCTTTCCAGTTGTCTGGGTTAAAGAGCTTCTCCACAGCTTCAGTGTGTTTATCATTCCCATTTTTAGAGATCAGTTCTCTTTCCATATGTCTCACCTATAGTGACTGACAATTCATTACATTGAACTACTTCCTCTGATTCATCAGATGAAATTTCTTACTTTGTCATTCATTCTGCATGATAGAGGCCCTTTTTTTTTTACTTTTTTGCTGCAATTTAAGGTAATGTAGTGTTCAGCATTACTGCAGAGACCAAGGATGATGAAGCTTGTGGAGACAAAGCCCCCAGGAACATCAGTATTGACTACAGGGACACCCAGATCAGAACACTGCTGGTTGAGGTACTGCTGACAGCTCTTCCTGTTTGTCCTGTGCTCCTTTTCCTGAGGAAACTAAAACACAGCAGAAGTACCAAAAGCAAGTAAAAGTTTTTCAGGTTCCCTAAAAGCTCCTGGTATGGCTCCACCTGGCTAGGACAGGGTCTGGATGTTCAGTCTAAGTCCAAGTCCACTCCTATCTGATGTCCTCTTCCATGAGGATCAGTGGGTGTTGGCAAGTGCATGTCTCCCTCGTGCAGAGGAGAAACTGGAAAAGAGGGACTCCATCTGATGGGATCTCCCTTTTAGGAGCAGCCACATCATATATGAACTTGTAAACTGTTGCTTCAATCCACCTGAAGTTTTATGATGTAGGAGGCTGGGAAAGAGTGTGGCCTTTTTGTCACTGAATTTCTTCTGCATGCTTTTGTCTCATCCACTGCATGTGTCTCTTCTTTCCATCTCCATGCAGCCTGAAGGAATCAGAAGGGAAAAGACTCAAAACTCCTTAATCTGTACAGAAGGTAAGGGTCTTATATACTGCTGTCTTGAGAAGAACTGAAAGGAAGGTTGGAGCTTGCACTCTTTCCTGCAGTGCTTGTTGATGTTTTCCCCTCCCTTTTCCCCAGAGTTGTCCATATGACAGCTAGTGTGAGTGCAATAGTTCAATTTCCTGCTACCAAATTCCTATGTGGTCTGATGTACATCACTGAGGCAGCGTCTGTGCCTTGGTCAGATGTGCTCAGATGCTGAAGGAAGGCTGCTGTGAAGCTCTCAAAGGGAGATGACCTTTCTGTGCAAAATATGTCCTGTGTTTCATTCACTCGTGGTGACTGCTGTCCTCCATTCCAAGGATACCTGTAGCTTACAGCTTTTCCCCTCTGGTGGGAAGACCAAATATAATATTTCTTTCCACACCATCTCAGTGCTGACAGCAAACAGTTCCTAAGGTTTCCTGGCTGGAAGAGGCTAAAAGAGGCAAAAAAGCAGTCCTGACCCTCACCAACCAGCTCTACCCATTGTGTCACTGAAGAACTCCCCAAGGGTCACAGATATCACAACCTGTGAGCACCAGCCTTACCCTGTTTTATTGTTTTCTATTGAGCAATGACATTGAGTGCATCACTTGATCTGTTTTTCACAATTTTAATTTTACTGTGTCCCCTTCTCTCTTCATGTTCTTAGTGAATGCTGTGAGTTTAATTTATTGCTGTCTCTTGTGTGCGATTTTGTGCTGTGCAAGTTGTACCAGGAGAATTTCACTGTTATAATTAATATTCCTATGCAAATGACAAATATTTTTCTCCACAGATGATGTGGTTATGCAAGATATAGCCCTAGAGCTACCTGCAAATGTTTTGGAAGGATCAGCCAGAGCCTCATTTTCTGTTGTTGGTAAATACGTAATTAATAAAACATAAAAATAAAGAAAATGTGGAAAATATAAAAAGAAAGCTCTTTCAGGATTCAGAATGTGAGTTTCCACTCCTTATGTGGGAAACCTTTGAGAAAAGAGACTGATTCTCATCTTGTCCAGCAATGCTCTGCATCAGCAAGGTGAAGTTTAAATATCGGTTGCATCAGTCTTCACTATTCTGTTTAAATTTAGTGCATTTGAAAGTCTTTCTCTGAAGCAGCAGCACAGTTCTGAGTTATGACCTCAGCCAGACTCCTGCCAGTTTGACTTTCTTCTACACACTCACCTGCAAATCAGAGATGCCAGTAGAGTTTTTTCAGTCTTTTCAGGACATGGACTTGGTGACATGGGTCACCAGCCATAAAATCCTTGCTTTGTAATGTTGGTGACTTTCAGAAGCTCCAGAAATCCCTTTCTGGGTTTGTGCTACCTTTCCTAGAAATAACAATTTAGAGGTGGTCTATCACACATCCGCATTATCAATGTCCCTTTGCAGCATTAGTTGTTAATTCTGCAATAAATGTTGGAATGTAGCATCTCTGGCTATTCCCTTCCATCCTCTGGAAACAGAAGTTTCCTGCAAGTTCCTTTCATTTCCAACAAGAAGCATCTGCTTGAAGCGGCACTAAAATAAGGAGTATTTCTGGTAAGGGCAATTTAGACTAAGTAAGGAGAGGCAGGGAAGGGACTCTTTGTTTGCTGCAAAGCACAACAGAACTGGGCACTGAGAGCTTCATGCTTGTTCAGAAGGCTCCCAACCCCAGCTAGGCTTTTACGACTCTGCCTGTGGAATGGAAATTACTGGTAATTTCAGTGGCCATGAGTTGCGCTAATCCCCCTCTCATCTCCTTTTCCCCAGGTGACATCATGGGCACTGCCATGCAGAACCTGCACCAGCTCCTCCAGATGCCCTTCGGCTGTGGGGAGCAGAACATGGTCCTGTTTGCACCCAACATCTACGTCCTGGACTATCTGAACAAGACAGGGCAGCTGAGTGAAGAGGTCAGATCCAAGGCCACTGGATATTTAGTGAGCGGTGAGAGCTTTGTGGTTCCCTCACAATGTATTCTGAAATTCCTATTGAGGGCCAGTGAGCAGAAACAGCAGCAGCAGTGTGGCTACCCTGGCATGTGGCATCACAGTTGTAGCACAGCCCAGCAACCCAAGGGTTTGCCCCGATCAAGACATTTTTTACTTTGCTTTATCTTCTTATCTTATGCCTTTTTGCTGACATTCAACTGCCATGTTTCCTTTGAGAGTTTGTCTTTCAGTCCCCTTCTCTTTTTCCATGCAGGCACAGTATGTATCCTGACTCTGTTAGTTTAGTTGGAGCATAGAGCTGATAGAGCTCTGCCAATTCTATGGCTCAGTGTTTCTGCAGGACAAGATATTCCATACTTGCATTATAGGATCCCTCAGGGCTCTCCTCCTGCTTGGTAGATATACACAGTCTTTCCATTCTTTCCCACTGTGGTTTCAAATACTTCAGCAAACAAAATAGGGGGTTGCTTTTACATCCAAGAACACTTCCTTTTCCATGTTCTTCCAGGCTACCAGAAGCAGCTATCATACAAACATCCTGATGGGTCCTACAGCATCTTTGGCACCAGAGATAAAGAAGGGAACACCTGGTGAGTGACTAGGAGCAAAAGTGGCTCAGAGAAGAATTTGCATTCAATTATCATGATGCAGAAAAGTGGCAGTTTGCTGGCTAAATCAGATGTACAGAGCTGTCTCTGACCAGGGGTTGGTAAGTTATGAAGAAATGTCTGTCCATCCTCTGTCAAGCAGGGTGCACAAAGAGAAGTCGATCCCTAAAGACCCAGCTGACTTTCTGATTCACACTCCTGCTTGTCTCCCACAAAATCCATTGCACTGTGGTGCTCTGCAGACAGGATCAGCCTCAGAGTGTGCTGGACATCCTTCCCATGTCCCATCCAGCTACTTTATCCTTTAACTACTCTGTCTTGGAGGAGCACACAGAGAAAGCAGCCCACCAACATGCTGGCTTTAACTCTTCATGCTCTTCAACAGCATGAATAGGAGGGCTGGATTCTTCTGTTTTTTCCAGTGCTCATCTCACAGCTTCATCTTTCCCTTGCAGGCTCACTGCCTTTGTGTACAGGTCATTTGCACAGGCTGGCCGCTTAATCTATATTGATGACCGTGTCCAGTCTCAAACCCTGATGTGGCTGGCAAGCAAACAGAAGCTAGATGGCTGTTTCCGGAGTGTTGGGACACTCTTCAACAATGCCTTGAAGGTAGCAGTGAATAACTACTTGGTCAAATTTACACTTTTTCATTAAGAATATGCTCTCCTGTTACTGCCAAAAACTTATTTCATTCCAAATGCCTGTCTTCTTCCAAGGGCTAACTCTCCACATCTTATAATGACTATTTTCAGCTCAGTCAGCTTTCCTACACCTACTTTATATGTTATGTGCACCTGAGATAGGGTTACAGGACTGTAAGCTTGAAGGAGGGACGTTTTTGGATTTAATAGCAAAGGGTTTCTCTGGATTTGAGCTATTCAAGAGCTATGAGAATGCTCTCCTTCCCTTTGGACTGCCTCCAGAACTGGCCACACTCTCTCAGCTGGGATATGGCAATTCATATTTAAAGGCTCCTCATCTGTGGCATTCGCTGATTATTCCTCTCTCCGTATCGTTTTCAGGGAGGAGTGGATGATGAGCTGTCGCTCTCTGCCTACACCACCATTGCCATGCTGGAAGCTGGGCACTCCAGTTTGGTAAGGAGACCTTCAGCTCCTGGTATTCAGGTGGAACTGGTCTCCAGTTGCTGACTTGGGTCCAGCATCTGCTTAACTGTTTAGGTAGTAAAGAGAGAGAAAGAGAGGGAGAGAGCTCTCAGAGTAGGTGACCATTCTCTGTATCGGCACTGGTTGCTGTGATAGAGGAAGTCCCCATCTCTGTACCTCTAAAGCACCAGTCTTTGAGTCGAAACTGTACAAACGTCAGCAGGATTAGATCTTCTCATTTGAGAGACACAAAACCTTTAGTGACACCCCTTACTTTCCAGTAAAAAGACTTGACAAGTAGACAAGTAGTAACACACACACTATAGCTTAGCCTGAAAGATGGTCCAGTCAAGAAAGTAAGTTGTTGCAGGTTAATCTATAAAATCTACAAATGGAACTAAAAGCTATGTTGGAAAAAACAAAGATCCGTCAGAGCAAAAGCTGATCTGTCCTTTTCAAATAGTTGGTAGTACAAAGGCGACTGCAGAGGAGATGTTAGACTTCAATACAAGAGCTAGCCTCCACTTCGTCTTATCCTTTCTGAGGACACAAACTGTACATTTTTTGTTAGTTAGTTCAACCTCACAGAATTAAAGTTACACCAAAGTCAGTGAGGATAGAAACTACTAAGTTAGATTTGTTCAAGAGAACAAACTCTTGACTATAGAAATGCAGAGCAAATTATTATGAACGTAAGCAGAAGGAATTATCTGTGAAAGAAACAGAAGAGTCTTCTGTTTATAGACCAGCCTCTTTAAGAACACCACTGAAAGCTACTTGATTTGTTTGATGTTTCCTGCAAAATCCCTTCTTGAAGAATTCTGTATTCTCTCTCCTGAAGTCAAAATACAAGCTGAAATCCCACTCTCATTGCTGTGATAGTGAGAGGATGAGGAACAGGTTTAAGGAAAATGAATTTTTGAGCAGATGAAGACTACTGTCCTGAATTAGATGCATATGCTTTTTGTTTTTAAGTATCCTGTAATCCGAAATGCCTTTTTTTGTCTGGAGACCGCATCTGAGAAGAGAATCAATGATGTTTACACTCAGGCACTCATGGCCTATGCTTTCTGCTTAGCTGGCAAGGCAGAAAAATGTGACTCATTCCTTGAAGAGTTACAGAAATCAGCAAAGGACGTTGGTGAGTTTCAGCCATTTGGGGAATTTGGGAAGCGGGAAGATGGAACAGATCTTACTGATGGTCTAACCTTGACAATATTGAGAGTATGGGCGCATGAACCAAACTGCACAAATAATCTGCAGAGTTAAACTGCAGTGTGTTCATCAATCTGCAGGGAATCCTTTTGAGAAAGAGGCCTGGAGACAGCGAGACTCCAAGGCAGCACAGAGCAGTGACACCTGCAATCAATATTGGTTCCTTCCTCTCTTTGTTTATTCAGATGGCTCACAGCACTGGGAGCAGGAGGAGAGGTCTCCATCAGACGAATCTCCCTCCTTCCTTGACCATGCCCCTTCAGCTGAAGTTGAGATCACCAGTTACGTGTTGTTGGCATTGCTCTATAAACCCAACCGGAATAAAGAGGATCTCACAAAGGCCTCAGGGATTGTGCAGTGGATTATCAGGCAGCAGAATCCCTATGGAGGTTTCTCTTCTACCCAGGTGCCAAAAACTACCTTCCACTCCACAGCCAGTCCTAGGAATTGGGGCACAGTTTCAGGGTTCCAGCAGGGCTCTGACTACCTAGTCCTGTTTATCTTTTCTACTTGCTGTCTCTGAGAGAAACAAAACCTTTCTGTTAGGAGACCAAAATACTTTCTTCCCCCTCTTCTTAACTATAGAAAGGTTAAAGCCATACAAGAGTAATTTGACTAGCAACAAATACAGATATTTGTGCTGGGGATGAGCCTAGAAAACACCAAGTCCCATCTGTTAAACGACCCATGAGCTCTGTGTAGCTCCTCAGAAAACACAGGCTTCATCGCTACAAAAAGCTCTAGAAGTGTACTCTGTTGCTCACATTTTATGTTCTGAGACCTTTGTATTAGGAGAGAGATTCTTCTACCCTAAAGGATACACGAGAAAATGAAATGGCTCCTTTTGTATGGGAACCCTGGAATCATACACAAGTTCAGGATGAAGCAACTGAGATTGATGCTGCAACAGCAACTCTGATCTCCTCTGCACTGGTCATGCTGTGTAGCCAATCGTCTTTTATTATTTTCTTTTTCTTCAGGACACAGTCATTGCTCTTCAAGCGCTTGCTGCTTATGGTGAGGCCACCTACAACTCAGCTTCACAAAACAGAGTCAAGATCACTTCCAAAAAGCCTTTTGAGAAGGTATTCATTGTCAACAATGAGAACAGGCTCCTGCTGCAACAGACGCCCCTTCCAGAGGTCCCTGGGAATTACAGCCTGACAATGAATGGCAGCGGATGCGTATTTGTGCAAGTAAATGTCTGCTCTCCTCTTCATTGTGTCTCACATTTTGCATACAAGATAGCCATTGTTTTGATGATTTTCTAGCTGACTTCTCTTTATTTTTCCTAATTGCTTGATTTCCCTAGACCATTTAAACACTCTTTTCCCCATCCCCCATTCTGACTCCTGGGGAGTTCTGGCGTGGAAAAAGAGTCCTTTCTGATCAACATCTGGTTTCTTTCTGGGAGGTGACTCTGGGTACAAGCACCTTCATTGTTAAGGAGTAGAGGTCTGATGTGTTCATCATTGATGTAAGCAAGGATCTTCCACATAAAACCAAGTGCAACATTGCCAGAAAAGTTCACTAATTCTGACACTTGTTATCTTGGAATGCAAAGAAAAATCCTTGGCATGCTTGAACAAAAGGGTTTTTTCCTCTTCCAGACTACACTGAAATACAACATTCACCTTCCAGAGGGGTCCTTTGGATTTCTGCTTTCAGTACAGACATCAAACGCTTCCTGCCCACAGGATAGACCAGCAAAATTTGATATCGTCCTCACAAGCAGGTAATGTGCCATCAGCTGCGCAGATGACAAGACACGCAGAGATCATTGCTGTGTGTTTTCACTTCAGCTTCTGAAGTCAAGAACCACAAGCTGATCAACACGCTGATGCTATCAGCCTGTGAGACACAGTATCCCAAAAGACCACTGACAGGGCCCTCTGTTGTTTCAGTTACGTGGGGAAACGCAGCAGCTCCAACATGCTCATTATTGATGTGAAGATGCTCTCTGGCTTTGTTCCTGTTAAGTCTTCCCTGGATAAGGTAAACTTAGAGGAGCAAGACTAAATTACTCCCCACAGGGACAGGGGAGGAAACCAGAGGCATGGTTAAGAATCATTCAGCCACAGATCGTGCAAGGTGTTTGCATGGCTGCACTGTTCCTTACTGGGTGGAGGGAATGCCCTCCAGGGAGCTTCAAACACAGAGACCTTCCTATATTTAAAACTAGAAAGGGTTTCAGCTCAAGCCTGAGCAGCTGGCAGCTGCAACTGGGAGCTGGCACTGCCCAGGTAGGGAAAGGGTGGGGAACCTCTCAGACTGGCTCTGAAACGTGGATCACACCAGAGCCAGACAGCATTCCCCAAGTGAATTGCAGTGATTGGTGCATTTGGAAAATGGTCATACCCCCAGCTAAGTCACGTGGTAGGTTTTTCTCCATCCTTTCAATCTATTCAGCAACATCTGGACTCTAAAAGTCAGCTTCCCGCCCTTGATATTTGAATAGGAGAAGAATGAATACCACAGACATGCAGTGGTAGGGTCTGAGGCAGTACTTCTTTTTCATGTTTTACAAACATATTTATCTCCATTTTCTTGTTTCAAAGCTCATTGACAGTCATACAGTGATGCAAGTAGAGAACAAGAAAAATCATGTCCTCCTTTATCTGCAAAATGTAAGTTCTGGTCACTAACTATTTGTTTTCCACAAAGGATAGAAACAGCATGTAATAGGTATAACCACAACATGGATATACCCCATAAGGTGCATTTATCATGTTCTCTTCCTCAGCAGTTTTTTACTGTAATCACTAAGCTGCTTACTTCTCAAACTGCATGTAACATCCCAACCTTCCAAACAGCTTCAAACCTGTCCTACCAGCAACTAGAAAAACAAAAAAATTAATTAAAAAAAAAAAAGCACGTTGAAATTAATCAAAATGCCTTCTCCTTTCAGTCAAAAGCAGATAAACACCAGAAAAGAGGTACCCTTGTGTGTATGTCTCTTTGCCAGGCTTCTCATAAACCTTGATCCTTCCAATAGGACAGGAAACACTACTCTTTCATTCCCTCTGGAGAGATTTTTATTGCTTTTCTTACACTAGATCATTGCAAAATTTTACATATAATCTAATCCCTGAATCAGAATTTACTTAGTAAATAATTTGCTCAGGGCCCTGTAGAACTAACAGAAGCCAATATCCCAGTGATGCAAACTGTAAATTGATTCCTAGTTTCTTGATGGCACATCATGTCTGAAATGGGAGGGGTTGGAATACCAGACTTTATCATCCTGACCATTGGGAGATCCTGGAAAATTAAACCCAGTCCCTTTGGACAATTTTTCCACCTCTGGCAATAGGATATGTAATAACTACAGAATCAGGGGATATAAGCAGGATAGAAACCCTATTAACTTTTCACTTCAGTTTCACTTCGGACTCTCCAAACATGTTGAGATAATGGCTGTCCCATATTTGTATGTGTGGCATCAGTGGGATTTGGAATACACAATCTGTCAGTTACCACCCTCATCTGCTCCAGGTGGTGTTGTACAAACAAAAAGACTGATGCGATCTCTGACCTTCCATTGCAGATCTCACAGAAGAAAAGGAAAGAAATCACTTTTTCGGTTGAGCAGGACTTCATAGTGACCCACCCCAAGCCAGCTCCTGTGCAGATCTATGACTACTATGAAACAGGTAGGTCTTTGATTTTAACCAGTGTGAAGTGTGGGGGAGGGACAAGGACAGCAGAGACACTGTGTGCCTTAAGGGAGACCCAGAACCAGCCCTGCTGCAACCATCACTCCTCTGAACTCCATCAGTATCTGAATCTAGGGCCAGGGGAGAGAGTCATTTCACTTTAATGACCTTGGTCTCATGCCCAAGTTGACCAATAGGCATAACTAGGAGGTTATGAAAATACATGCACCAGAATAAAGGACATTTCAAGGATCTCCAGCGAATAGGTTATATCCACCTCCAGGGTAACAGGAACATTTCCATTCTTCTTCTCCAGAAGAGTATGCTGTTGCTCAATACACATCACCTTGCAAAGAGGTTGTTGCAGAAACGGACTAAGGATTCAAAAAGGTAAGTGAAAGCCAGAAAAAACCAAACAAGCAAATAAGAAAGTGAAGTATAAAGCAACAAGAGCAGAGTGAGTAGTACAGTAACTATTATCAAAAAATGAAGTCTCCATGAGGCTTCTCAGGAAGCAGGCAGAGACAGTGGCCAGATCCTGTCCCATGACACCAGCGGAATCCAAGTGGGAACCACATTGCTCTTCCACATGGGAAGAGCTTAGCTTCTAGAATGAAAGCCAAAGTGCAGAATAATGGAAAGACTGGAAAATACCTTCAAAGTTTCCTCAAAAGCACAGATACGCAGCAAAGAACCATTTACCTATGGCCATCCCTGAAAGTCTTCCCTCTGGAGCCTATGCTTCCCAGGCGAAAGCAAGGTTTTCCACATGGACTAACAGAACCTTTTTTCGGACAGTCAATACCTTATCTGAGGACAGCACGAGGTGGCATGAATCACAGAGGCAGTTTATTAACTAGTCACAGCTACGATGCCGCTTGGCTGTAGAGGAGGTCCAGGTCTGTATCCTGCTCAGCACAGCAGCTCTGCTGGCTGTTATCTGATGAGCAGTGTCTGAGGAGTCCAGGCACAGCTTGCTGCAAGGCCTTGGTCCAGCTTTTGTCTGTTTCACACAGAAAGAACTGACTACCCTGTATCTTGAAAAAAATACCCGTGTTTTGTAACCTGCAGCTATTGGGTTGTTCTCATTGAGGTTATTTTCTTTTGGATTTTCACCTGCAGGAGCATCATAAATGTTGAACAAGCGGCCAAGCACCCTATTTTCTTCTGTCATGAAGTCCTGGAAAGGGCCATTGCACCTTAGGAATCACAGTGCGACTCTGTGACATTGATTGAGCTAGTGTCTGATTCTCTGTTTCCTTTCACAGCACATCTCTCCAGTTCTGTAGCATAATCATGTATACTTTTCCACCAATAAACCTCCCTTTTACACTGGGCATTGGCTTTTATTCAGTGTCACAGAACAGGCATTTTAATGATAGTCCACGTGTCATGACTGCTGGCTGGGGGAGGATGAAGAGAGGAACCTGCTGGTCCTGCCTGCAGCGCTCTGCCTCCTCCCTCAGCTACAGCTGGTAACCACTGGCCACTACTGCAAAACACATCGTGTTCAGTCCCTCCCACACCCAGAGATGGCACCCACGGCTCATGGCTGCTGGACAGCCCCTCACCTTTCCCCAGCCCTGCGGGGGCACTGCCCCGGTGGCACGAGAGTAGGGGGTTAGGTGTGGACATCACGGAGTGACTCCGCATCGTGCTAGCAGAGGACACGGTGAGGAAAGGGGCAGCTCGCAGTCCAGACCTGGTGAGTGCCTGGTCCCACATCCTGGATCTCACCTTGCCAGGCCCTCCAGTCCACACGTCTGGCCAGAGTTTGTCCAAACCAGACCACGACGGATCGTGGTACCAGCCACCAGCAGCAAGCCTTCCCCGTTTTCCTGCACCTCTTGTCATCCCTACATCGTCACACTTGGAGTCGTGGTGGTTTCCGCAAACACAAACACACCAGCACAGCAGCATCGGGAGGGCTCGGGAAAGAAACACGGATGCTACTCCTCTTTCCCGGGAGCAGCAGAGGCTCCGGCCGCCGTCGCCCATCCCGCCGGGCCCCCAGTGCCGCGGGTCCCCGCCCGCCGGCGCCCTCGCTCCGCGCCGCCCGTATCCCGGGAGCGGGGATGGAGCGAGGCGGGCACAGGGTCGGAGCCGGGGGCACAACGGGACCCGCCGCGCAAGGGCCCGAGCAGGAATTTAAGTGCAAATTGCTCAAGTGCCGAGGGCTAGGACGTGTTTCGACAGGATGCATTCGGCCAGGAGCTGTGTGCGGGCTTGCATTTTTTTCCCGGTGAAAATTAATCATCAGGTC
Organism: Eulacestoma nigropectus; assembly: GCA_013397775.1. NCBI lineage: Eukaryota > Metazoa > Chordata > Aves > Passeriformes > Eulacestoma > Eulacestoma nigropectus. The sequence continues at coordinate 846,321 of VZTE01005907.1, forward strand.
AACACAGAATGTCCCTCTGCCCAAATCAGTTTTTTTGCAAAATGCACCAAACAATTTGAACTTCACAGGGCTGGCCATGCAGGATATGCATGATAGTGATGCTATAAGAAGCCGTTTTCTGAAGTTCCACAGACAAGGAATTTGTGGGGTATGAAATAACTTAAGGTACAGTGCTGATCTCCATGCAAAGTTCCAAAATTAAAACGTCACTGGCAGTAGAATGAAAAGGAGGAACGCAAGAACAGCTGTGAATTTTGCATTCCTGACACAGCCCAGATTGTAGCAACTGACTTGATTTACGTGAGCATCAGGCTGCACTAAAGCAAGAGAAATCAATAGTTATAGTAACAAGGTTGAAAAGGAGAGCAGACTGAGTGGATGTGGACACAGGATATGTATCTTTCTGAGGAATGTAAGGCAAATTAAGTTAAGGCTTCAGCATGTCACATGGAACTCATAAAAATCCCCTCAGGTCTGGCCAAATATGTTATTCTGTTCTGTGAAACATCATTTCCTGGGAAGAAACAAGGCCCTGGAGAAAAAAAACCTGCATTTTGATCATTCTTTTGGAGCCTTACCTTCCTGCTAGGCAAAACCTGACTATTAAAACATGAAATGCTCATTTCCCACTGCAATCTCTTCCTTTGCATGCTGAAAATGTAATGTTTGTTACCTGATTTTATCCTTTGACTCAAAGAGATAATTGCTGGTTGCAGTCAAATCTAATAAATGTCCCATGCTCACACTCTTGCTCCAGATTTTTACATCTAGATCACGTCTCCCTGGCTTCCACTCCCACAGGGAACAGCAATATTCTTAAAACACATTCCAACACCTCCAAGATGTCTGGAACCTTGGTATTGTGTTTCAGCTCTAGGTTTTGTGCCACATACCTGAAACAGAAGCAAGTGTATTAACTGTGGACTGAACAAGCCAGGGACATGCACTAGACTGAATGTAATTTCTTCCTCTGTCATCTGATAATCCTGAGGTGTCATTTCACTCAATGCCAGAGATATGGGGAGTGTTCCAGGCCTCAGAAGGTAGAATTACTGTAATTTTTTAGACATACAGACTAAGCAAACTGTGTTGTCCAAATGTGATAAAATCAGGCTGACTGGCCCAAGAGCTGCTACAAGGTACCATACTGCTGCCAACTCAAAGGCACATGCAGTGGTTTACTGTGCTTGGTATTGCACATCTGTGTTTTAAAAAGCTGAAATTGTTGTGCAGGACCTCGGACTGAGTCAGCAACACTACAGTAAATGGGAAACTCACAACTTACTGTGGATGTCTGCCAGTGTCCTTGTACCTCCCCTGAAGCTTTTGGATCTCCTATGGGTCCATGCATGGCTCTGCTAGAAGCACATTAAAAGCTGTTCTGAAATGCAATTCTTACTAATAAAAAAGAGTTAACAAAGTATAATCATACCATAGTGTCTTTGACTAAAATGCTCTGTCAAGCTTACTTCCCTTTTGTGTTAAATAATTCTTTGTAGAGTTTATTTGTACCATGGGAATTGCTTTGCTGCTCACATGGAGTCCACACTCCAAGATCTGCAAAAGGCTGATATTATGGCCTAGTTAAGAAGACGATTTACAATGACCATACTTGCTTTGAAAAGGGAACACATACTTTTTTGCAGTAGAAGATGAGTTTCATCCACAGTGCAGTCAGCAGGATGCAAAGTCTGGAGAAAAAAAATGGGTCTCTCCAGAAAGATGAGCTCTAGTGTAGAAGCATTCTCTTGCTTGGGCCCTCAAATGCTTAGCTAGGGTTATCACCTGTCTGACTTAGATGTTCAGGTCTTCTTCTCAGCACCAGTGTCAAATATGAAGTGTGAGTAATGGCCAACCAATTCAATGATCAGAGAAGACCAGAAACGTGTCAGAGGAACCTTCAGTCAACAAATGATGACATCAAATTGCTCTGAGGAAACAACTCAGCCTTGTTCTCTGATTATTTCTTTGTTGAGTTCATTTGCAACCTAATTGCACCTGGTGGACAATTAGGGAGGTAGGGCTTTCTCTGCATTCAAGTGACCCCCACCATCTGCTTCATCAGTCAGGTGACACAGATACATGGTCCCATCTCTGGTACCACCGTCTGTGAAACGCCAAGTGTCAGAGGACTTCCTGAGGAACATCACTCGTACAATTTCATTTTTTATTATTCAGAACAGCAATGAAAACTTTCCTCAAGAATTTTTCAAGTGAAAGAGCAACATAGTGTAAGCTAATCCTGTAGCTCACAACAAGAGAAAGCTTCTTTCTGCTCGACATTGTAAAGGGTCACCTTTTGAGTGTCAAGAAAATCCTAAAAGCAAGGCTTTACATTGAATACAGGACCTAATAGCCTCCTTCAAAGGGAACATCTTACTCTTCCCCTTTCTGATACACTTGCAGCTCAGCACACCGATCTCCTTTCCGCCACATCACGGCTCCTGCTGGGCAAACCGGGATCTCCCTTAAGAACATGACTTCAGCATGGACCCCATGTTGTCACACTGGGAGATAACCTGGGAGATTTTAAAATTCCTGTTTGAGAGAGAAGAGGGGGTACGTATGAACAAGGCAGTCAGAGGTGAAGGGAATAAAAATCACCATTGGGTATTGACAGGACTCTGTGCATGCTGCTAAAGTGCTAACCTCACACATTTTTTCAGCCTCCTACCCTTTGACTCACTACCCACAGGGAGGTTAAGGCTGGGTTATTACTGGAAGCAATTGCATAACTGTGCCAGATGTTTTCTACTTCTCTAGCAGTGATAAGCTCTAGGTCCCACTGGTTCCCCTTGCTGTCCTTGCTGTCAAGGCAAGGTGTGTCCCCAAGGTCTGTACCAAGGTAAAGCACATCTGGGAAGTTCTGTGCATTGACTGTGGGATGCACAGCTGGCTCTCTCTTCAGAGCCTGTGGCTACTTAGGTGAGGTCTTGTCCTGTTCCCAGGAGAGGTTCTGTAGCAGGACACTGCGTTCAAAAGGGTCCTGATAAATGGTGTGTTCTCCAGCTGTGTTACACTGTCATGGCTCATACACCTTCCCCTGACCTGAAAGGTCAGCTCTGCCCTGCTTAACAATTTGGAATAGAGCAAAAGCAGAGGTGCAGGGGAAAGGATTAAATGTGACAGTATCTGATTTCCTTGCCTCATACTCCATTAGGACTTTCTTGTTTGGCTTTCCTGTAGCATCCTCCATCTCAAAAACTTGGACAAAGACACCAGCTGAGCCCCTGCTCTTCTCTGCACTGGGGAAAGACTCATGTCCTGGGTACCAAACATCTGGCTTAGCTGTAGCACAGAGAGGGCCTGATGGCCTTGCCTTATGTTACCCAGCAAGTCAGGAACAGAGCCAAGCACAAAGCCCTTCCCTTTGGCCACCTGAGCTTGGACAGCAGGCTCTGGGAGACAGGGCTGAGGAGCGAGAGCCCCTGCACACCTCTGCAGCAGGTGGGTGTCACACCAGGTGGGTACAGCATGGGCCATGCCACAGGGAGGTGGCATTGGCACAGCTTCTGCTGCCTTCTTTGAGCAGCCTTCCAGAGGGAGGCAGTGATTTGGAGTTTTACTGTTTCATAGCTAACTGAACATTAAGTCTAAATGGGAGAAATCTCCGAAATGCCTGCATACTGTGAGTATGGGTTTTTTCTACACTGGCACTTCCACTCATGGCCTTGTGCTACCATGTGTGGATGGTCTTTGGGGGTGGATGTCTCATGGTACCTGTGGGTGCCGTTCTGTTACACAGCCCTTGGAATAAACATTTCTTCCTTCCATCTGCTTCTTGTTTCTCTGTATGAAGCTTGGCCTGTACTCCTGCCACTGTGCACCTCTGAGGAAAGCCTGGCTCCAACACCGTTCAACCTGACTTGAACATAACCTCAGGGCCAGCAGAAGGACCTCCATGAGATGCCTGTACCTCATCTGAGGAGAGAGGGAGCCCAGACAATAATTTAACACCCAAAGCTAAACAGAAAATCTGTATGCATTAAAAATGGTTTTTTATACGGTAAATTTTTATCTGAAGAGTCCTATGACTCAAAAAGAGCACAGTTGATTGTCCTGAGTGCTGCTCTTAGACACATTTGTAACTGTTTTGGCTTTTTCTTCCCCCCTCCTTGGCAATATTCTGAGTAGTACAAAAGTATAAATTAAAATGGCTTGTCATTTGTTACTACATCAGGGATTATCTTCAATTCCCTGTACTATCCAAAAGTATCTGCTAGCATGCAAACAGTTTCCTGTTTACACATTTTAAGATTATTAGATATCGTTCACTAGTTACCTTAGATTTAACAATGAGATTTCAATCATTTATCCTACTCTGTGTGTGCTGTGTACTGTAAGTATCAAACAGACACACTGTAGATTTCTCATGCCTGAGGGTAAACAATCTTGTTTATAGCCTTTTTTGCAACATACTGTATAAATTTCTTTTAAGGCAAGACCAAGTTTATACATAGAGTGGATGTTTGTTATATTATAGCTGGGAAAGACAGAAAACCCCTACTTTTTATAGGGCTCACCCTACAGATCGCCACCTCACATCACACAAAATGTGGTCACAGGACATTTTATAAAATTCAGCTACCAATGTGTTTTGCAATTTAATCTACAAAGTGCATTAAAATCAGAATAATTCATTGACTGCTTTGCCGTGCCTGAATTTACTCATTTGTTCATTGACATCACAGAAATATGAGTTATATTTGACAGCCCAGCTGTCCATGTCTGGGAAAGGCAGTTCATCTGCCGCCAGGCCCTTCTCTCAGGTTAAATTATTCAACAAGCAACTAAAGTGAATGATCTTTACTCATTCTGACATTTTCAGTTTCATTTGAAGTTTAGCTGATTAAGCTGTTTTATGGTATTTCATTTCATTGTGTATCTTCCTGTTCCTGCTTGTTGCAACTTGTAAAATGTTTGTATTGTCTGAGGTTTTCTGACAGACGACATTCCCTTCACTGTGGCCTGTGAAGTATTTTGTCTCCTATACATGACAAACCCTTTTTTATGTCTTTGGGTGTTGCTGTTACTCCTGTTGATTTATCTGAGTACTTTTTCCCATAGTACCTTTTTGTCGTATGAAATAAATTGCTTTGGGTTTGTTTGCTTTAGATTCACAGGCTGGGAAAACAAATATCATAATTTGGATTTCCTTTAAAATAACAATAGTGATTTTTTTTTTTTCTCCTGTAGTATTTTTTCTGCCTTTAGCTGAACAGCTAATACAATTTTGTTAACCGGAGTTGTTAATACAAGTCTTGGGTTTTACAGTGGTTTTTTTTTCACCTGTCACCATACAAAGCTGTTGTAGGTACTAAGGAGAGACATTCCTTTGCTAGAGCTGATGGTTTCTAACAGGAATTCTTAGGTGAAAGTGCATGGACCACCTTAGGCACGATACCAGTGTTTTCAAGAAATGTTTCCACACATTTCTTTTCACACATGCCTGTTCTTCAAAGCCAAAGGTTGAAGTTCACTTTATTGCTTGGCTTTGGCCTTGAGGGTTGAGTGTTGTGCTACAAGTCCTTGAGGAGACCAAACAGGATCATATTAGAGAAAGAGGTGTCTTTTTTGTGATTATTTACCTTTGGTGACAGAGGTTCCAAAATTGCTTGAGACTTCTGGAGCAGACAAGGATTCCCATGTAAAATACTGTTGTGATAGCACTGAGAGTATTTACACCCAACCACAGATACCTTTTCTTCCTGCAACTGCAGTCACCAGCAAGCCACTCTGCTTTTGGGCAATTGGCAGTCACCTACAAAGCTAAAGAAAAGAAACTGAAAAGAAATCAGTGGAAACTGCACCAGAATTGGGTTAAGGTCATTAAAATTACACAGCTCAATATCCTACTTTATTTTCAAGGGAAAATGTGTTTTCTACCGTGGTCATAAACTTGAAGGTGTAGGACACATCAGATTTTTCATGTCATCTTTGCCAGGCAAAGCAGTGAGAACTGTACAGCTCAGAAGAAATTTAGTAGAATAAGGCATGCTGTGACTGGAATTCATCAATATTCATGATGGCCTGTATAAACTTATTAATTTCATCTTTTGTGTCAGTCATTCCAACTCAAAATAATATATTTTAAAGTGTTGACGAAGAACTGTGAAGGAAATATTGTGGAAATTTAAATCAGATTGCTGTGATTGGATGCTGCCCACAGGGAATATCACCATGTGCTGAACACAGTTCATATCCCCAATACTGGATTTCTGATGGGTTAAGGAAAACAGGGTATGAATCATTCAAAGATTTCTAATATAAGCATTATCCAAATAAATACCCTTCCCCCACTTGCAGAGTCTCTGGCCAAATACTGTCCCTCTGTTCCAGCTCCTCCTTACCGCCTCTCCCTGTTTCCGGATGGGCCCTGGCCCCCAGCCCTTATCTCCTCCAGCCCCTGGGCTGTTTGCAGAGAGCAGTTATAAAGAGGCTGACAGAGCACAGAGTGGAGGAGAATTACAAGGTGCAGGAAAACAGCAGCACTGCTTGGCTCACCACGACCTGCTCTGCACCATGGGGAAGGACAAGCTGCCCAGCAAACCAAACATCTTCCTCCTTCTTCTCTTCTTCCTTCCTGGAAATACTCCTCTCAACACAGAACCGTAAGCTACACGTGCGGAGGGGGGAGGGAGGTCTAAGTGCTCCCTTTTTCCTTCACTTTTCTTCCCACTAATAACCGAGCCCTGAGTTTCCTGCACAGCTCTGAGAGCGCTCCCCACTCCCATCCTGTAATCCCCTGGCTGCCCAGCCCTGAGACCCCTTCCCACCATCATCTCTGCCAGGGGCCTCCTTCCACCCTCCCCCCAGTCTCTGCCCACAGTCCTGCCCTGCAGCTGCCTGATAGTCCAGACCTGGATCCTCACAACACCTTTGCCCCAGTATGTTTCTACCTAGAAACCTCTCAGGGCCTGTGATGTTGTGGGCAAGATGCTGGAATCCAGGTGCTTACCTTTCCCAGAGTATCCTCGTTTCAGTCACTGAGTTACTTCTCCCCATTCTCCTGTTGCTTTCAAGCCGGTTTTTCCCCCTTTCTCCTGCCAGTTTGTTTCCCTTGGCAGCATCAGATGTACTTGTTCTCAGAGAGGATCTGTGACCTAGATTCTCTTCCTCCGGCACGGAGGCTGGTGCCAGTGCCCTCCCTGGACACCCGCGCCAGGGCTGTGCAGCCCAGTAGCACGGCTGCAGCTCGAACTCTGCCCATGGCCCCGGCCAGAGGGGCAGCCTGGCATGGCACAGGCGGGCTGGATTCTGGCATGCCCACCCCGGCCTTGCCCACCAGAGAGTGTTGCTGTGAAGCTTCTAGTCTGGGTGGGAGCAGTCTCCCTCTTCAGACCTTGGCTGCTGTTCCTCTTGCTGTTCTGACAGAGGCGCAGTTCTCACCAACACGGGTCTTGCAATGCTTGCTGCAGAGGTTTCATGCCCACGAGCACTGTCACAGTGCTGGCAGAAGGTGCAGCATTACTGCTGCCACTTACTGTGCGGTCAGAGGGGAAGTGCTAACTGGGTCAGCCTGAAGGACCTTTGACTCACACTGTACCATCAACCCCTCATTCATCTGCCCTGTTTGGGTGCTTCTGGGGTAGATCAGCCAACCAAGTCTGCTTTGGGGTCAGGCAGAGCTCTCTGGTCTCCCTACAGTAATCTGATGTAACTAAAATTAAGTAATCTTAATTTATTCTTGCTCAACGTCAGGGGGAAAGGGAATGAAACCATGCTGTTCAGACCTATGGGCAATATAGAATCATAGAACCATAGAATGGCCTGGGCTGGCAGGGACCTTCAAGATCATCTATTTCCAAGCCCCCTGCCATGGGCAGGGACACCTTTCTCTAGGCCAGGTTGCTCAGAGCTCCATTCTACCTGGCTTTAAACACTTCACAATGGGGCAGCCACAGCTTCTCTGGGCAATCTGTGCCAGTGCCTCACCACCCTCACAGTGAAGAAATTTTCTTCCTAATGTCTAATCTAAACCTACTTTCTTTCAGTTTGAATTCATTCCCCCTCATCCTGTCCCTTGTAAATAGTCTCTCTCCATCTTTCTTGTAGGCTACTTTTTGTACCTTACCTGAGCACCATTCTGGGAAGGAAGAATGAAGAAAGGCTGAGGGAGATGGGAGAGAGAGGGGTGTTGTTTGGGTCCAGAGAAGGCAGACAGGAGCCCAGTAGGGAGGCAGATCTGAGCAGTGAACTGCTAGGTGGCATAAGGGTAGCGGTTTTGTTGTGGGTGCAGGATAGATCAGATGCTGCATACAACACAGAAAGCAAGCAACCCTTGAACTGAAAACAGAAATTAAACTTCCAATCAAGACTTGCTTACTGTGCCCTACGCAAGTAGGGATATCGCTTCTTTGGGCAGCAGCACTTGCTGGTGCCATTTCTGTTTCACAGGTGGCCAGATGGACAGGAGACACAATTAAGGCTCAGATTACACATAAGAAAAAAACACATTCATCAAGTTAGTGCAGCACTGGAACAGGTGACCCAGAGGGATGGTAGAAACTCCATCTATCGTGTCCTTTGCAAAAGTCTTGTTCCAGGAGGGAAGGTGGGCTTGAGACCTCCAGAGGTCCTTTGTAGCTTAAACTTTCTACGATTTTGAAAGAATGCAGCCAAAGGTATTGTTCTCCTACTCTGGTTGTGCATGCAAGCTGTTTTACAACACGGTGGACATGCTTGAGAGTACTCTGCATATGGTCAGAAGTGTGAGGTCATGACACTTGAATTGGCAGGTATGGATTTGGGCTGATGAAATTCACTGCCTTCTTTGGCTGGGTGCATGTTCTAGTAAGTAGCTGAGAGTCAATACACAGACAGACATTATTCCACCTTAAGCTACTTACTATATTACATTCTCTGTGTAGACAAACTTATCATTTTTGCCTCAGCCACTATCTCTAGGGTCTCCTATTCCTCCTTGATGGGTGCCTCTGTCAGAGTCACTGCCTCTCTTGTCAGAACAGCTCATTGCATGCTGAGGTCTCTTTTGTCAGCCCAGACGCCTTTTGTCCTGGAACGTCTATACATGGATTTTGTGACCAAAATTACTTAAAACCCTCATAGTAATTTAATTAATCTGTCTCTTTTCAACAACACATCCCAAAACACCTAAAGAGAGGTCTATAAACAGCATGGTTTATATCCTTGTTTCAAAGGCAGGGAAGCCACCCTAAGGGGAAGTTCTGCAAGTTGGCCAAAATTTCAGCAGAACAGTGAACAGGAAGAGAAATGAGGCCAAATTCCCCACGAACTAGGTCATGCTGTCCTTTCTGTAGACTGGATGTTATTTTCACATTGCCAGTGCCACTGACAGGGAAAGGGGGAATGACATTAGGGGAAGCAGCATGGGCTGAAGCTGTGGTAAGAAGGTTGTAGAAGAAAGGAAACAGTGGAGAAAGCAGAGAGTCATAAGCTGTAACTCACTCTTTGGGAGGCTGGAGTTCCCTCCTTTCACAGCTTCTGCAGCAGCACAGGCTGAGAAGAGTTGCCAGCAGACTCCTCACTGCACTTCATCCCAGTGCCTCATGGTGAAGGAAATGCAGGTACTGCCTGGATCCCACTGCCTCCACAGTAGCTTTAGGACTCCCCAAAAAGCTCAGAGCCCAGGCAAAAATGTAGCTCTGGGTGGATCCAGCTGTATTTGTCCTCTATTCCTTTCTGAACACTTCCCGACAGTCTGTTCGTTACTTATTACTGATTGAGAATTTTCCAAGACTGACCAACAGTGCTCAAGTCTGAGTGGTAGTAGCTCGTTTATTTTTTTCCCTTTATGAACATATTTGCTATTCATTTATTTCCTATTTTTGCTACTCAGTTCTATCATATAAAAAAACTTTTGCACAAATACGTAAGTCAATATTTAGAATTTTCTTACCCTGCAGAGTTATGAGAAAATTGTATTTCCCAGATCATTTAGGAATATACTGAAGATCAGGGGTCTCAACACAAATTCTGGAGATTTTCACTGGTTCCTACCCTTTCTGTCCTATCTTTTAATCAATTAATCCAGGACAGAATTAGTAATTTGATTTATTAGTAAAATGATCCCTTTTATTGAATGGCAGCTTAGTTTAAGGGTCCTTTGTGAGGGACCTTTGTCAGAAGCTCTTTGAAGATGCAAGTACACTTAGGTTTCAATAAAACACTACACTCTGAAATCCTTTGTGTGCTCGTCTTAATAAGGTCCCAAACTGCAAGCACTCACATCTTTGCTCAGCATGTGAAGGATTTGGAAGCCTGCATAGGCAAAGACTGGAGCAGCCAGACAAGTGGGTGGGATTTTTCCTCAACTGTTTTTAGCTAATGCCTTTGAGTCTCCAAAGGAGATTGTGGGATATACAAAATTCAATTAACAGCCTGAAACCTTTCAAACCGTCCTTACTCCCTGCTGTGAAGCCAAACAAAACATTCTTTGTAGAGCACTCTCTATTAGCATAGAAATTGTTCCTTCTACTGCAAGCGTTTTCCTGCTTTTAGGCTAATTAGTTAGACCGTTTAATATGTATAAACCCAAAATAAAATGAATGCTCATGTTCTATGCCCTGCAATTCGCAGGGATAGCAATGCTGATTTGTTAATTTCCCTTCACTTAATACTGTTGCCTTAAGACTGTTGCACATTTCTGATCTTTCTTGCTTCCCTCTCTTCCTAGGCAGTACATGGTGCTGGTGCCCTTTCTGATACACACGGATTCTCATGAGAAAATCTGTGTTCAGCTGACCCACCTGAACGAGTCTGTGACACTGAGTGCTACACTCGAGTATCTAGGGGAGAACAGGAGCTTGATTGATGATGTGGTGTCAGAGAAAGATATGTTCACCTGCATCCCTTTCTCTGTGAGTATCTCATCCTTGTGGGATGGTCTCTTGTGTTTATTGATGTGGCACACTAGGTCCAAACAGTCCAGAAATGAGAAATAAGACTCGCTGCAATCAGAAACCCCTAAGCTAACACAAACAAAAGAATTAATTACATGTGGATAACTGACTGGTAATCTTACCACAGGACTAATTTTCCTGCATTAACCAGTTCTGTGTCCCACATTATATTTCTGTGCGTGCATGACTTAGAGAGGTCTTTTGGAACTTTGACTGACAGAATGTGCCCCATGTTTGTTTGATATGTGTAAGCCTGAGATGAAAAATTTCAGCGTGGAGTGAAAATCACAGAAGCTCGGGCATTGTTAAAGACAGTGAGGTCCATGAAATCATTTGGCTGCTTCTAGAGCTTATTCAAAATTTTTTGCTGCAGAAGGCTGGTTAGTGAGCGATGCAAGCAACAGGTTGCATACCCTAATTAATGAATCTGTGTTAATTTTCATTTTGATAAATCATGTGATGGAATAAGATCAGATTCAATATTTCTCCAAGAAAAGTATACAAATGAAGGATAGCAATCGTGTTTTTTCTTGCTCCCTGCACTGAGTCTTTTTTGTCCTTTAGGGAACTTTCTGACCCAGCTAGCACTCCTTGCTTCAAAGCTCGGTGCAATGGGGTGAATCAGTAAAGCAGTTATCCTCTTCATTCTCCTTAGCTTCCAAAATCTAATAGCACATCAGTGGCATTTCTCACTGTGGCGGTGACAGGGGACACACTGCAGTTCAAGAGCCGCAAGTCAGTGCTGGTCAAGAATTCTGAAAGCTTGGTCTTCGTCCAGACAGACAAACCCATCTACAAGCCCGGACAGACAGGTACCGGGAACTGGGCTGGTGTTGACTCTGACAGCATAAAATCTTAAGGACTCCATTCTCCACTTATATTAAAGTTTTCAGATTTCTTCATGGGGGGATCTAAGGTACTCACTAAATCTTATTTCTGACAGCCGAGGTCTAGTTCATGGTACTTTCATCATTCCTAATCTTCATTCTCCAGGTACAGCATCTCAGCCAGATGCAGGCACAAGCTCCGATTCATTCTATTCAACTAGGGACACAAAACTAGGATGACTGCAAAGCATAGTCTCCCTTGGCTGCACCAGAATCAACAAAGCAGGACAGGCACTCCCAAGAGATCATTCAATTCAGCCAAGACCTGATTATCCTTCTAAATTTATCTGCCCCTCACTATCTGCAAGAGAAAGAGCCTGAAGTAATTGTTTCTATTACTTAGAGATCTCAATTCAGAGCCTGTTGATCCATGGAATGAATCTGAGTTATAAATCATTGAAACATTGACATTTCCTGGTGATGGCTACAAATTTAACAATGGAATTTCCTTTTTTTCTGTTACACCCTTCAGTTCAGTTTCGGATCATCTCCCTGGACAAAGACTTCTACCCGCTGAATGAGAAGGTAGAGCCTTAATTCCTTGTTGTTAGCCAGGAGATTTAATTCCTAATTAACACCGTTATTGTCATTATCCAGAAGCACTGAAGACAGCCCTTAAAGCATATAATACTCTCTCACACTATGCTTTACTTATTCCATATTCTATCCTAGGACACATTCCACCTGTCTCTATTGGCTGAGAGACACATCCCACTTTTCAAAAGCATATAGATGTTTAAAACCAGGTTTGCAAAGGAATGTATGTAGCTAAGCATGTGGGCAGAGATCCCATTACTGAAAAGGATGGGTGGGACAAGTTTCCATTGGCAGTGACAGGTGTGCAGTTGTTGCTGGCAGTGGGTGCAATCCCACACTTAGAGAGCAGAATGACAAGAACTTGGTTTTATGGAACTGGTCAGCGGTGCACCTTCTATTTTATTTGACAATCAGTTCCTCATGCAGACAAGTTCTTCGAAAACTTGTTCTTCATCACGTTTTCATACTGTGGTAAGACAAAAAGTCAGGGCCCTAACATATTATAGAAAAGATTCCCTTAGCCATCAAGAACCAAGGGAACAGAGCAAGTACAGAAAGGGAAGATCCCAAAGGACTTCTTAGAAGTTTGTTCTGCCCTTCAGTCCAAATCTGGAAATTACTTCCATGTGATTGATATTTCTAACACTGATTTTGTTTTGCTCTTTCCCCACAGTTTCCCTTTGTCTACATTCAGGTGAGTGGATAACTACATTATTATTTGCAGAAGAATGTGCAGGCACAGAGGTACCAGTCTCCAGCACTGGTGTTTTCAGGCTGAGGTGAAAGGGAAAAAAAAGGAGGTGACCTTTTCCCTTTGTTTAAAGGAAGGCTGAGTAGTTACGCATCAAAATAAGTTCCAACAATGGTTCTTTGATCGCAGAATGTGCTGTAGGAACAAACTAATTAACCATTACAAGCCATGCTGTGAACAGAACTACACTTGCCTAGAAGTCATCAAAAGGGCTTATTCCTCTTCCCAATCAGAACTGAAAGTTTCTGTCTGCCAAGTGTGGTTGAAATTAGAGATCTGTGTTAAATAAGATACCAAAACCAAAGAAACAAAATTAGATAAGTAGACATCCCCTGTCTTACCAAGCATGTTCTTTTTGTCTGTTGGTTTTTTTAATGGTTGAACTTCAGTGGCAGGCTAAAGCTAATAGGAAGGATGTTTCAATAATTCAAGCATTCCGTTTTTCAGATGAGAACCCAACATTTACAATTATTATTTCGGATAGCTTCTTGTTGAAAAAATTAATGATAAGGGCTCATGGATGGACCCTGAAATTAGTGTGCACAAATTTTATTTTTGTTTATGTGATTAAGGAGTCCTATTTAGTCCTTTCACTGTTTCTTGCTGCGTGGGGTTGCTGTCTCCATTCTGCTCCATCTCTGTCTTGAGCTGAGGAGTCATCATAACAGAGGAGGCAGGAGGTAGGCCAAAACTAGGCTGTGCCCCTTTTCTTATCCTGCTTTCAGAGTGGTGTCATTCCCTCTTTCCATCAACAAACTTCCAGAAAAGGGCTGCAGAGCTGGTGGGCCAGTGACAGTCTGTGAATATTGGAGACAGAAGAGTAAGACAGTGGGTGGTGTGGATCAGCAGGCTCAAGAGGAGCATCTCAGAACTACCTTTTTTCCTAGGGCTGTCTCATGGGGTCCCTTCCCTTTCTATGAGATGATACTTTACTGAGGACAGGAATTTCATTAAAGGAGCAAGCACACATACATCCTCTCCACTGCCTCCAGAAATATGTCTTTATCTAACAAGCTGAATAATTTCATAACCTCTGTGTGTGTGTGTGTGTGAATACCATGAAAGCCTTCAATTTTCAGTCCCTGGGACAGCCATCTGTGTTTTCAGCTCTAGCCTGTAAAGCATGGTGTTTGTCCGTGCTGTTTAAGCCAGCTTATGTAGGCCTTGTCCTTCATCCCCACCATCCCTTCTCTCTTCCTCAAAGTTCCTTCTCAGTCCAGCACTGCCCTTTGTTTGGATTTCAGAGCTGTCTACAAGGCAGTCTTGTAGCGTGGGAAACTCCTGTGGCAGAAAATTCACTGGTTTACTCTACAGTATTTTTTCAGCCAGGTCAGATCTGTCAGTGCAGTTTACCACATGATTGCATGAAATTTGGACTGGACCAAAGGAAAGAGTGGCAGGACTGAAAAAAGGTGACAGCCTAAAAGTCAGCACTTCTAAGGAAATAAATGTCCATCAATCCACCCCCTTAACATCTTTCATTTATCTCAGTGAAGCACAAAGGCAGAAGTTAGTATGAGTCTGCTACTTCTGAACTATTATCCTGACCTATTGCTTATGTAATTAAAAAAAAATAGAACAGCTTTCTGAGGAAAAACAAACTGGCTTTCGGACCTTCCCTACACATCACAGGAATGGCAACAAGTTCCAAGCCCAGCTGCAAACATTTTCTTGAATTCCTCTTCCAAGGAAGCCCAGTGGTGTCCCTCACAATAAGTGGTGAGCTTTTCAGCAGGGTTGAAATGTGATGATGAAGAGGATTTGGACAGAACCATGGGATGCATTTTACTGATTGTGCCATACTCCCAGGTGGCTTCTTGGGAACACGGCCCCCTCTTCTGCCCCCTGACTGATGACCTCCATCTGGGGGATGTCATTCACATCCCCATTTTCCCTAAGCCCTGAGATAAAATCTCAGTGAAGTAAATGCACATAGTCACATACCTTGAGTCACACACCTATCTAGAGTAAATAAACTTTTTGGTGACAGACAAGGTACAATGCAAAGAGCAGGCAGAAAATGAAAGGCTATAAATATTAACCATCCTGCTGAGGAGCCTGAAAAGGGTGCCTCAAACTACGCAGCACCACTGTGCTGTTTCAGTGACTTCTACAAGAAATTTGGGGCTGAGGGGATTAATTATTGATAGCTAATTATGAGCAATACACAGAGGTAGTAGTGATGAGACTTCAGCTCCCGCATTAGGAGCATGGAGAGACAAGGGAGGACTCTCAACCGGATGGCTATTTGTGGGGTATACTTTCCTCTGTTCCTGTCACCACTCCCCCATCTCACCACTAGCTTAGGACTCTTACACATGTACCTTTCTCAGTCCCATAGATAAGCCAGGCATCCAATTCCTCAGCAGACTGTGTACTGGTACTTCAGCAGACTTCATTCCAGGCAGGGAAAAAAAAAAAAACCAACTTTTGCACACTGTATAGCCAGTCAAGGAAGCTGAAACTTCCCTTCTTTCTCCATGTGCCCCACTTACTTCTGATATCAATTCTGTTCCCTTCTGTTACCTTGCCAGTCTGTCTTGCCTAGCTTCCTGGCCCCATCCTTTGCAGGTAGAGCTGAGGGGGAGGCAACACTCCCGGGCATTAAAAGTGTTTAAAAGTTTTCTTGCATGCAAGTTATGCAGAATTGACAGGTAAGTGCTTTCAGAACCTCACAGATCGATGAATAATTACAGATAGGCATTTCCCAGCTGGGATGTGTATACACTGGGCACTGCACTGCTCTGTGACTGGCACTCTCCTGTACTGTCTTGTGACACTGTTACCCTCACCTGCAGGACCCCCAGAGGAACCGTGTGTACCAGTGGCAAGGAGTGGAACTGGAAACAGGCTTTACACAGCTCTCCTTCCCCCTCACCTCGGACCCCATCCAAGGCTCCTACAAAATAGTTGTGCAGAAGAGCTTCTCATCCCATGTGGAGCACTCCTTCAGTGTGGAGGAATTTGGTAAGGAGAGGAATTTGGCAGTAATGCCTTTTACTGTGACCACTCAATTTGGAATTTCCTGGGAACAACACGGAGAGGGGAGGGACTGAATATACAGGCAATGGGGCTCATAGGAGCTAAGCCAGAAAGTGCTAAGTATCAGAAGTGGTTGCTGACTTTATGGCACCTCTGCAACCTGCCTGAGCTTGTATTTGCTCATAGTGCTCTTGGAAGCACAGGACATGCCAGAATTCCTGTGCATGGCTTGTGGCACCAATCTCAGCTGACTTTGTCTTAGTTGCTTTTCAGTCAAGCAGCTTGTTGCAAGTAGCACTAGATATGAAGTAAGAGATGACAATATTTTGGTGACCCTATTCTGCTTCTCTCATCATCTGCCTAAGGTCTCTTTCTCTATTCATAGTCCTCTCTAGTTTTGCTCTTCCTCGTTTCTGCAAAAGCTTAGCAAACACATTTGGTAGAAAATTTGTGGCTGAAGAACAATCCACAAATGTTACAAACAGACTGGTAGCAGAGACTGAGTAAGGAGAAATATGCTGCTGCAGGGAGCCTTTTAACTTCCAGTTCTCCAATAAAACTACTTGGGTGTTTGTAGACCTGAGAGTCTGTGGCTAGATTCACTTGAACTCTCTGAGTATGCAGGACAATATCCCATGGTGCATCTTGGTGAGCCTAAGAGCAGCTCTGGGTCTCCAGAAGAGTGAGAATCAGCCAAGAGGATCAATGATTCAGGGCATTTCAATGTGGTAAATTACAAAGATGGTGAATGTGCTGCTCCAAGTCCTAGCTTCAAGTTATGCGTTGTGAGCACAACACACAGGACCAGTGTGTCCTTCTGAATGGACACAGGTGAGGGATCTACTCAGCTGTCTGGTGCCAATGGGATTACATAAGTCTGTGCTGCAAAGAAGGGAAGGTAAGGACTACAAACTTCCTTAATTGCCTTTGAACCCAAACAGTGGTGAAGGAAGGTTGAGAAAACCTATGGAAGGGGTAGACATCTGTGCTGAAGACCACAGAGAGGTTCCTATGAAGATGATCCTGGCTCTGTGCTTGGGTTGTTGTGTAGAACACAGCTCTCATTCACTCTTCTCATACCAGCCTGTCTCTCTCCCATCTAGTGCTGCCCAGGTTTGAGGTCCTGGTGAAGGTGCCAAAGACGATCACTATTAAGGACGACGAGTTTCCAGTGTCTGTCTGTGGTCTGTGAGTCACAGAGTTCTAGTAAATCTCTCTTGTTTATCCTTCACTCTTCCTTTCTGCTGAGGACCACAAGAAGAGCTCAGGGAAGCTTTTTAAACTTTTCCCAGGCATCTAGTGCAGACATATTTCATTCTGTCAATCCTGAGCCTGCTGTTTGGCCTGAACAATCAAAGTGAAGGGTCTTCCCTGGGGTCCTTAAAGGATTACGTCAAACAAATCTGCATATCTCCCTTCCCAGTTTATTTCACATTTTCTCTTTCTGTCTTTACATTTCGGCACTTAGAGCTTCTCTGCCAAGACTGAACCCTCAAATACTCTGGATGTCAGATCAGACATCATTTAAATTGGTGATGCAAACCCAGTGTTCTCATTTTTAACTCATAGATAGCTCCTTCTGAGTACCTGGTTGCCTTTCCATTCCTTCATTGAACCCTGAGCAGTTTGTAATACAAGGATGTTCCTGGTTGAAATAATTTTCTAAAGTCAATCTTTTTCTGCAGAGACCTCCCACCTAGAACAGGATGAATGTTTCTTCCACGGATGATGGAAAAATCTCACAGTGGAAATGCTGGAAATCAATAAAATGTCAGATTAGTCAGCCTTTAAGAAGCATTAGGAAATCATCTACAGAGGTCTTTAAAGAGATGTGTCCGAGTGTGACTGTCTCATCTGATACATTGTTTAACACACTGTGATTAGGTACACCTATGGGAAGCCTGTTCCTGGTTTGGTGAATGTCCAAGTATGCCGGAAGTATTCCCAGTCTGCTTCAAGTTGTTATGGAAAAGAAACAGAATCTGTGTGTGAAGAATTCACTAGGCAGGTGAGTCCCAAGATTAAAATGTAGTGTTTTTTTCTTAAGGTTAATGGGCAATGTTGTCTCAAGAGAGATCAAATCTGTTGGGATATAGTAAGGCATCAGAGAGAGCACTCTCTCCAAGGAAAAGCAGGGAATCTCCCAGGAAGTCATACTTAAGAGAGGGATCATTAAACTGGAAACAGAACTGATGATGAAAACCTCACCCCGTTGAAGCTAGTGACAGACCTCCAGTTGCCAGCCATGAGGTCCTTTCTATTGTTCCACAAACTGAGAAAAGATCTTTGAAAGAATTCCGTAACTGTGAGAGGAACTGACTGGGAGCAAGGAGCAAAGATGAGGAGAAAACAGGAAGGCAGTCTAGAGAACGAGGAACAAAGAAGATGAGGCAGTATTGTATATGGGTTAAATACAAGAGAAAGGGCAACATGAAAAAGAGAGAAGAGAATGGAAGAAATAGGAAGAAAACCAGAACTAAGTCAGGAGGGAGTTAACAAGGAAACCAGTGTGTGCCTTGAAGAACTGTGTGTCAGGTACTTCACAGGACACAGAAATTGTATGGATGAAACACCAGGAAACAGACTTAACACAAGTTCTGGTATTGGAGACAATCCTTGAAGATAAGTCTGAAATTTCATGAACAGAAGTTAAGCATGTTGGGTTTGGGGTTTCTGTTCTCATTCCTCAAGGCACAAACTTAGTTCACAGAACTTCAATTTTCTCTCCAATCCCTTGCTTAGGCAGATGCTCATGGGTGTGTTTCTGATGTGGTGAGGACCAAGGTGTTTCAGCTCCTACGCAAGGGATATGAGATGAGCATTGAGGTACAAGGCAAAATCACAGAAGACGGCACAGGTATGTAGCACATGGAGAAGGTGAACTGATGGCAGGCCATAACAGGAGGAACCAGCAAGTATGAGGAAGGTGGAGTAACATGACTAGAAATTCATTAATAATCCCTCTTTACTGTGCTCTGTCTCAGGAATCAAGATGACTGGAACAGGCTCCTGTGGTATCACATCCACCATGAGCAGAATCCGCTTTGACCTGCTGGACTATGTGTACAAACCAGGGATCCCACTCTTCGGGAGGGTAGGGAACTTCTGAGACTATGGGCAGTGAATGGCAGAGCAAACACACAAGTGCACAATCCCATCAGATGGAGTAGTGGGGTGTGCAGGTTACATGGTTCAAGAGGAAGATGATACGTGGTGGAGGTGTCAAAGAAAGCTGGCCGGCGGAGTTAAAACTACTGAAGAACTTAGGATCCTGATAGATAATTTCCATGGGCTGACCGGGTTGTTTAGCTGAGAATTTTCTCAGTTGTTCCCTCAGACAACACGGGGCATGCCTCACACATTTCCCCACTGTTTTCTTTCGTTCTTCGCTATCAAGAAATATCCTGCCTGGCAAGGAGGAAAAGAGGGAAGAGGATATATTACTTGGGAATCGTTTTTTGTTGCTAGTCCAAAACCTGAAGTTTGTTATTGCTTTGTTAGGTGAAGCTGGTCGATGGCACTGATGCTCCACTTGCCAACGAAACCATCACAATTACTGCAGGTGGAAACAGATACAAAGGGAATTACACTACAGATGAGCAGGGACAATCCTGGTTTTCCATAGACACTACTAGCTTCACAGAACTCTCCCTGGAAATCCGAGTGAGTGGCAGAGACAGGGGTAAGCCTCTGTCTTTCTCTATCCATGGGTTATCAGTCTTTTCTGACAACTGGAAAATAAGGCAAGTTTCTTGTCAGGTCACCTCACTTCTCTGTGTCTTCTCTGCAGGTTATCCACAATCTCCTAAAAATAGGAAATGCAAAACATATCCACAGTTTGTCTGTGGACTTTTATGTGTCTTTTTACCTGATTTTGTTTGGTTGTCAACCTTTTTTTCTTCTTTCTCAGGCGGATCATAAACCTGAACTGAACTGTTACGACAGTGACTGGATGACACCATCCTATGAGCATGCCACGCGCAGAGTAACTCGGTCTTACTCTCTCAGTAAGAGCTTCCTCAAAATTGAGCCAAAGCCTGAGACATTAAGCTGTGGCTCCTCAACAGAGGTCCAGGTGCACTATATCTTCACGCCAGAGGCCATAGGGGAGCAGAAGAAAATTGTCATTTACTATTTGGTAAGACATGTTTGGGGTTACTTTGATCTACGGCCACAGAAAGTACTGTGTCATCTCTAGCTCTGTTCCATGATGAGCAACCAGAGCACTGCTACATGGCCAGTAATGGTGGAGAGGGTTTGAAATGGAAAGTTTGGCCTGCAACTGTGCAATCTAAATACATTTCCCTAATGTTTCTCATTTCTCTGTCTTCTGTGTGCAGAATTTTGGGAGACCACAGTAATTGGAACAGACTATAACGTGCTGGCATTAAGAACTATGAATTTGTTCATTTTGGGGATCAGAGAAGAGAGACTAATGGAACTGTGATCCAACAATGACATGTCAGTTTCTCTCAGGAGAACAGGACAAATCAAATTAATATCCAAATAGAATGTCCTTCTCCCTAAATTTGTTTTTCTAGTTATCTCCTTTAATAACCCTAGAAGAGGAGATGAGAGTAGCTTCAGAGAACAAGAAAAATATTAGTGGAACAGGCACTTTAGTTCTGGTGGACTGCACAGAACATTAGGGAGACTTAGACTGATATTCAAAAAAGATAATAGAAACCTGTGCTAGAGATATCTAGGTGCTTATTTTCAAGACTGCCAACAATTAATGGAAGGACAAGTTCACATACAGCAGGTGAACAAACAGTAAGAGAACTTTCATTTTTTATAGGTGTGGGTCCCACACCTTGAGATTCAAATATGGTGCTATGGAATACATATTTCACATGGAAAGTAATTGAATAAAAGGAAATTTTGACTGTGAAAAAGGAGTCTTTGTCTAGAAATGAGGAAATTACAGGAAGCGTTTCAGCTATTGCTTACTGCCTGACTTCAGGTTCCTTATTTAAGCTTTTATTCTTTGCAGCCTGTGGTCTTCTGTCCCAACACTGTGCAGTCATAAACCTAATCCTGATGAAATTTTTCTTCATACTGTTTCATGATGCAACTGAGAGTGGAATGAGGAGACTTTTTGACCTCCAGTCTGTCCCAAATTGTTAGAAATGTGCAGATGACTCACAAAGTTATGTGTGCTTAGAGGCAAAACGCATTTGAACTTGATCTACGTACGTAATATGTACAAAAGCAAAGATAAGTATGATCAGTGTCGAAACACTGGTCCTCCTAGGGGCAAATATTTCTGTCTCCAAAGACCCAGTAAATTCCAGCCTGGCACTTGCTTAGCATCTTCTTGGTGTTTCTCACACTCTACAATTAATCCAGTGAACATTCCTTCTCCTGCCTTTCAACACTGGTAGCAACAATTACAGGAAGATTTCTCTGTTACACAGGTGATGGCCAAGGGACAAATCATATTAGCTGACACCCACGATCTGGTCGTGAATCCTGGAGATGGTGAGCAGATCTATGCCTTTTTAGTGTTTCTGATGATAATTCGGGGCAGGAAGGATGTAGATAAATTACTTCAATTCAAACACTGTATTTAAGGTTTCCTTCAAACTCTGCGCATAATGTTTGAATTTTAAAAATAAAACCTTTTTAGATGAAGTGGTTTTGGTTAGTTTTGTTTTCTCTGAGTTCCAACAGATACTATTTTTTTACTGAGAAAATGTTAGAAAATTCAACCAAAAATAAATATAAGTTTTGGCCATTTCCTAAAACCAGTACTTTGGCCATTTCCTAAAACCAGTACTTTGGCCAGCCACTCTACCCTATTCTGATTGTGAATGCTTACCAATGTTGTGAGATTCAAGCGTACAAAAAGCAGGAAGAGTGTGTCTCCTTTTCTTTGTCTCTCTCACTTTCCTTAATTTTTTTTTTTTTTTTGTATTGTTCCTGCCTTGTAAGCATGCAAACACATGTGTACCTATATTCTAATCAATACATTTACATTTATTCACATAAATGTCCAGGGATTACACATTTCAGTAACTGAGACAGGCTAGGATGCAACTTTAAACATCTTTTGAAAATGAGAAGAGGGAGACTTTTTGTAAGTCTGTGAGAAGGAGTTGCACTGCAGTGGATATAAACAGATTATGGCAGTAAAAGAACTCGTGTGCTGTACAAAGTTCTGTATCCTCACAGATAGCAGCAGTGACTAAAGTCACACCTGGGCTAGTACCAAGGGATGTTCTGTCACCTCGATAGTGACATAAAGCTCAGGCCCAGACAGAAAGAGTTTTCCAGCACAGAGGGGCATTTTCTACAGTGCTTGGAGCAATAGTTTGGTGTTCCAGATGAGTGCTTGCTTAGCAGTAACCTTGCCAAGTTCTTCTTTCAGCCACTCTGCAACCTTGACTGCTGTCACCCCTTCCAACAGCCATGTTACCTTTTTTTGCCTCAATTATTTTTTGTAAATCTTGGAGCTTGAGGGGAAAAAAGGGTTGGGAGCATAAAGAAATTATGCCAGGTATTAACTGGGGAGAATCTCAAAGGTAGATTGAGGCCCTCCAAACTCATCTCATTTGTCAATTCACCACCAGTCTTGGAATGCAGGTATCTTCAGCAACAGCCATAGATTTTAGTCATGTGTCAGTTTTCTGGGCCCTGATAACTGAAAATGTTCAGCATGAGTGAACTTGACTTTTTTTATCTGGGAAGTGAACTTGACTTTTTTATCAGGGAAAGGCAAATGCATATACTGGAACCTCCTGCATATTGAATAACCTTTTTTTCTTTCTTAGCTTATGGGACATTTCAGTTGAGCTTCTCTGTCGAGGCAGCAATTGCTCCCGTAGCACAGATGCTTGTGTACACCACTTCACCCAGTGGGGAAGTCATCGCCAGTTCAGAAGATTTCCAGGTTGAAATGTGCCTCCCCAATAAAGTGAGTACAAGTCATGGTTTACGCAACCCATACTTGTCTTGTGGACTGCAGTTCAGTTTAGATTTCCAGAATGAAGGCAGAATTCACAATGGGTTCATGAAATGTTCAGACCAGATGTTGACTGAGGATTGGTGACGAGAATAAGCTACAAAGCTATAAAAATAAAAAGTGGAGTAAGACAGAAACAAAAAGAGAATCACTCATCCTTATCAATTACATTGATCAAAGATGAATATACATTAGACACTAGCAGAGCTCAGTTCACAAGGCTAGAAGTGTAAGAATAATAGATGCAACAGTGTCTGGAAAAGTGGTTGCTTGAAATTCCTTTTGGATTTGCAGGTGAGATTGAGTTTTGCACCCAAGGAAGGTCTTCCTGCTTCCGACACACACCTGCGACTCCGTACCTCTCCGAGATCCCTGTGTGCCCTCCGTGCAGTGGACAAGAGTGTTCTCCTCATGAAGCCTGAAAATGAGCTTTCTCCCAGCTCTGTGAGTCTTGGCTACTTTTGGTAATGAGCAAGTACAAGAACAAACCAAGTACCCACTAACACCGCTATAGACATGGGGCTATGTATTTTTACAGTTGCATTCCCTACACTTGCTTTTTAGAAGCTGGCATTTACCAATGGAGTGTTAGATTTTTTCTGTCCCTGAATGTGCTGACCTGCTGCATTTTTCCCTGTTTTTTGCATTTCCCCAGGTGTATCATCTTCTCCCACTGAAGGAAAGCCAGGGTTACAGCTTCATGGACTACTACCTGGAAGAAGACAACGTGAATCCATGTGTGTCACTTGACAATCTGTCCTTAAACGGGTTTCTCTACATACCCATTTCATCTGACGGCGAAGGTGATGCCTACAACATCCTCAAAGTAAGCACCGCCTTTCATTTTTCTCTTTCGTTCCCTTTTGGAATTCAGTCTCCTCTCTCCTTCTCGCCTGTCTTGAAGGGCTTTTTAATGAAAAAAAAAAAGCTAATTTGCTGTAAATTTGCTCACATGTGTGCAAGAAAATAATCAGGACCAGTTCCTACATATTAGCCCATAAATAGCAACTATTTATCTAAACCATTTGACCTTTGAAAGGTCTCCTTATAGTAGAGACACCTGCAAATGGGCTTGGGTAAGGAAACAGTCCTGAGAAATTACCTATAGTGCCATAATATTAGAAACTCCTCATTCAAGAGGAGTTCTCATGTGTTCTTCCTCTGATTTAAAAAGGTCTCTAATAAAGTATCAGTTAATTTGATAATGCACAAATCCACGGATACCCATCCAAAGTGTCCTGCACAAAGCTTTTTTGGGTACTCTCACTCCAGTGCATCTCACACATGCCATTTTCACCCAGGCAGCTGTCCCCAAGGTAGGCCTATGGCCTTACCTTTCCATCTGATCATCCCAGGATTTAGCCTTAGTATGAGAATAACATGACAGAGACCCCGCATCTGTGTCAAACCAGCCCATCTGGGATTTACATACCAGCCTTTTTTATTCTGACCAATACCAGACTTAGGTACATCCATTCTTGACATACTAAATAAAGTTTATTTTCAAACCATTTTTTGCATTTTTTTTGTTTTTCTTTCTCTTTGTTTACTAGGAATTGGGCTTAAAAGTCTTCACTAGCAGCAAGATCCATAAGCCTGAACTCTGCGAGCATTACCCAGAACACATGATGGAAAGGAGTTACAGTGGTTCTAGTACCTTTTTGGTTTTACCTCTCACACAACCTCCTAACATTTACCACCCCGCTTCTTTCCTTCCCTCTTTGAATCTTTGAATATTAATTACACAGGCAGATCTGATTGTGTTCAGATATGCTGACCTAATTCAGGATCCCTCCCTTCTGGACCTAGTCCTGAAAAATGAAACTGCTCCACCTCTGCCTGCACCTTACCAGGCAGCCAGATGTCCCTGGCTGGAACTGTGTGTGCTTGGTGACTCCCACGCCAGCCCCTACAGCAGGGAAGGCCTTGTAGGCACTAAAAGAGTCTTTCAACACAAAGTAATGGGGCTTTTTTTCCCATCAGATTTGAGTCCAGCTATGAAAACCTAAAAAAGGAGCATCTACTTCTAGGCAGCCGCATTCTAGCAATAGCTAGAGGAACAACAAGGGCAAAAGTGGGCCAAGACAAATGAGAAGGTGGTACAATCCCGTGGGTTAATATTTTACCACTGGGGGCTGAGAAATTTGGTTCTGTTCCCAGTTTCCCCACTTACATGACTATGAGGGGCTAGGTAGGTCATGTCACTTCTCTGGAGGTTCAGTGACTGTGAAGATAAGAGAATGATATTGCTTTTGTCTGCTTGTTTTCTTAAACAGATCTGGGATTAGCAAGACTATATAAAAGACTCGCCTATATCACTTCCAGTTACTGACTTTCAGGGTGCAGTATCCCAGCTCCAATTAAGCAATTGTAGTTTTTGGTCCAGGGACAGCTTCTATCCATCTACTCATAAGATGCCAGATCCTTGGTTTTGAAATTGAGGATTTGTCATCAGAGTATGGCCCAAGAAAGCTGTCTGCTTTGAGAAGATGTAAAGTCTTCTAAGGCTGATAGGAAAGCCTTTCATAAGGCACAACAGTATGCAGCACTGTGAGAAAGCATCTTCCTGTGTATTTGCTAATAGCCAGAGATGTAAAGACTCATATTCATTTTTTAAAAACTCCTAGACAGAGGACTAAGTGTGCCTTCTGTTTCTGGTCACGTATAAATGCAATCAATTCTTCAGCCAGATTATTAAACTATGTGCCATGGTAATATCTGGGGGCAGTAAGTTTCACATTTGATTCTGTATTGCTATAGAAATTTACCCTCAATAACATCATCATGCATGGTTCTTTTGGCACTGCTGGGTTTGCTGGCAGTGGGGGAAGAATGCTTAACTTCATCCAATCTCCGTAAGAAGAGCAGCAACATTAAGAAAAATTAAATACTGAGATAGCAACAGAGAAATTAATGATTCCAGTGGCCAAGATGTCAAAACTGTTCTTTCAATTTTAAAATTTTACTTAAAAATAACAACTGCTTGGAGGGAATCTATGTTCCTGGTTTAGAATGGAGTTTGACACATCTTTTCCTTTCTTCCTGTCCTTGAATGAATTTGCTAGTCTCTACAATGAATCTGCATGGAGGATTGGTTTATGACATGGCAGAAGATATGGTAGATGGCAATCCTATGGAGACTGTCCGGAAGTACTTCCCTGAGACGTGGATCTGGGATATAGTTTCAGTGAAGTAAGTGTTTAAGGGAATGTAGAGTGTAGTCACTAGGCCAGAGCCTTGGAATAACTTAAAGCCTCAGTGGATGTATTGCTATTTCAGTGAGAGGAGTATTTCTAGTAGACAAAGGGGTTTTTTAAGGACATTAAGTATAGGATGCTTTAGAGGAATATGCAAAAGCCAGTACCTATATCCCAGATGGTCAGGGGTTTGCTGTCAGCAGATGTTGCTCAGTAGGCTGTGAAGAGAATAGATGAACACCAGAATATGACTGAAATTGTGTTCTCTGTCCCTCACCAGCTCTGAGGGAAAAGCTGATCTAGAAGTGACCATCCCTGACACCATCACTGAGTGGAAAGCCAATGCATTCTGCACTTCGGCAGACACGGGCTTTGGCCTGTCCCCGACAGTGTCCCTGAGAGCCTTCCAGCCCTTCTTTGTCGAGCTCACCATGCCCTACTCCGTAGTGCGTGGGGAGTCCTTCACACTGAAAGCCACCGTTTTCAACTACCTGCCCGCCTGCATCAGGGTAAGAGATGTTCACAGCTTTGCTCAGCCTAACAGCTTAGGCAAGACTACAGTGGGTCGCTTTTAACAAGGTGTTCCAAGCCAGATGGCTGATCTGTAGAGATAATTTCATATAGGTGCACATATGTACAAATCCTTGTTGTATTCGATGAAGAGGGAATATGTTTTCCGGACTAAGTTTTGAAAGCTGCATTCCAGCTTTAGGCTCAGAAAGAGCCTAAAACTCTGCTACTGAGACCCAGAGCCTTGTCATCACAAATTTATGTCATTGTTCTGTAGAAGTAGAGAACTTGGGTTCTTCACAGATCACAGAATCATTGCATACCCACATGGAAATTCCAGGTTCACCAGGGTGGATACCCGTGGTCAGCCTTTAGTCTCATTTCACAAAACTTCGCAGAAGATTTGCTGGAATGTGCAGCCTTCCTGTAATTTGTTGCATCTGTCCCTAAGACACTGAGCAGAGCTATATAGCGTCACCATTCTTATCTCCGTTTTCTTCCAACAAAAAAAGACAGGAGAAAATTTGGGAAGCGATTAGTACAGAATCTCAATCACTTTTGCTCAGTTTTTAATAAATACAGATTTTTATTCTAAAAGGAACTAAGCTGAAACAAGGAGGGGCACTTATCCAGTCATTCCAATGCACTCTCATTTATGTCCTTGTCTTTCCGATTTTGTTTGCTATTTTCAGGTTCCTTATTCCACTTTTTCTTGTTCCTTTATTCTACTTTTCTTTGTTCCCTTACTAGCTGTCCCACTGCTAGCATTTTACCTCTTCACCTAACTAATCATGAGGGCAATCTTTAATTCACGGCACAACTGGTCTGTGCTATTCATTTTCCCGGAATCGATTTCCTTTCCAAAGATCCTGTTCTCTACACTTACCTCCTTGATATCTTACAATTGTACACATTTCAGTCTTTTCCTCCTTTATCAGACAGTTCTTGCTCTGCAATACCCGTAAGGTCCTCAATCCCCCAGTATAACCAGCTCCACTGCCTATTTCCATGTACTGTGTTGTCTGCAGTAACTCCAGCTCCTCTGCAAATCCTAACCTCATGACCCCTCTCTGTGCAACTGGCAGGTCAGTGTGTCTCTGGCTGAATCTAGTGATTTCCTGGCTGTGCCAGTGGGGAAACAGGAAGAATCCTACTGCATCTGTGTGAATGAAAGAAAAACTGTTGCTTGGGCAGTAACAGCAAGATCTCTAGGTAAGAGACCAGATGACAAAAAGATACTGGGATTGGATATCTGTGTATGGCATCAGATTTTTGGAGTGAGGAGCTAGGTGACTGAAAACCTGTTTGGAAGGACCTTCTCTATGTCAGAAGTCCAACCCTGAGGGTGAAACACTACACTGGGTGTAATGTTTCCAAGTCCTAAACAAACCACGTGTTACAGGCCATGGCTTTCCCAACATTTTAATAGAAATCACAAATTCCCTTAATGCATGCAAAGCACTCAGACACTACAGTTGTGGAGCTAAGAATGTCTTGCCTTAAGGTGTCTGGACCTGAAATTTTTTAATCAAAGCTTGCTTTCTCTGAACCCTCCCAGAAAAAGATCATTTGATTTATGAGACCTTCCCTATCACTACTCTTCATGCTGATGGACTAACACCTGCTTGGGTGGCCATCACAAAGGAGGTGGTCTGGAAGGCTGCATCTGGATCAAGATAAAGCACTGTCTCAGATTTAGTTCTCCTCCTGGAAAAGCTTCTCTGTAATGCATCACAGAGCGCCCAGCACAAAAAAAGACCTGTATTTCCGTGGCTCTACCTGGCAGGGCTGACTGACCCCTGTTTCCTCCAGGGCAGATGGAGTTCTCAGTGACCACTGAGGCCCTACAGAACCAGCAGCCCTGTGGGAATGCCATTGTGGAGACCCCTGAGAAAGGGCGGAAGGACACGGTCATCAGACAGCTGCTGGTGGAGGTATGTGGGCTGCTAATTTTGGTGGCACAGAAAAGTAGCTTTAGTAACAGCAAGAGCTGTGTGTGATAAAGTTTTTCTGGTTTAGCCGTGATAGCAGCAATAATGGCTTGTGGGACTCTTATTCTGCAAGCTTTTACAAAAGAAGCACTGATAAATCTAACACAGGCCAATAGAGCCCATAACTCATAAAGTTGCCATCTCGCAGTCAAAGCAGGGTCTTACATTACAGAGAGGGACAGGAATAATAAGGCAGGCAATAATGACAGGTTTTTTCCAAGACACATCATATCAGAGATAAATGAGAAATCCTTGGGTTTGCCTCTAATAAATCACAGGGATAGGTTGTGAATAGAACACTAGCCAGAAAGCTTATACTTCTCCTCTAGCCCGTGGCCAGTGCTTTGGAACAGCCACCACAACCTACAGATATTTCTAAACAAAACTACCATCACTGTTTTGAATTGGTTTTATTACACTTCTAAGAATGTTCAAAAATGTTACAAACCTTTTATTTTTACATTCTTTTGTACACTTCTTTCCTTAAGCAGTGTTTTGCAATGATAAAAACATAGCTTTTCACATGATAAGTTGCCAGTCATAAAATTAAGCCACAGTATAAGACTTCTGGATGCTATTAGCAAACAAAAAGTACCAGCTTGTTGTATAGGGGAATTTATGTAATAGTAAGTCCTCCTTACATTGCGGACATTCCAGTTTTCAGTAAGGCAGAGGTAGGATATGTTTTGCTTCAGGAAATGTTTTGCTAACCTGAATGTAATGATGGAACAACCATCCTATCCGCTAGGCTTTTTTTTTTTTTTTTTTTTATTATTATTATTTACAAATGGATTTGAATGTATAATACATGAAAACTGCTTAACATTTCAGGAGATTTTCCAAATTTCATATACGCCTTCAGGAAAAAGACTGTTTGTTTTGTTCTTTGAAGATACAGGAAGATAGAGCACTGTAAAGTCTTTTCTCCCAGATGGCAGGAGAATGTAAATTACTGAACAAGCACTAGAGTTACTTCTGTCAGAGTGTCTGAGAGATTGCTCATCCTATCCTGTTATTGTAATGTGGTAATTAATCTACAGCAAGCCCTAATGGGATGGAATCAGAAATTAGCATCCAAGGCTGAACAGTTAATTATCAGGGAGAGATAGAGAGTAACAGGCTTGGGGTGAAGCTGCATTGTCATGAGCACACGGATGACAATATTCCCTGCAGCAGGCAGGGCATCCCAGAGAGAGAGAAGTGAGTGTGCCAGAGGCCCCAGGGCATCTTCTTGCCCCTCCAGAAACCAAGCCTCACTGAGAGCTCTTTGGGAAAAAGGATTCTTTTTTTCACCCAGGAATTTCTCATCAAGGAAAATCTTTCAAATTATAACAGTTTGTATGTTTTAATTTCCTATTGAAATGTTCAAAATCAAACAGAACAATGGATTTTTCATTTAGTTGCATATCAGAATGACATACTGAAACAAACAAGAGGGTGCCTTTTCAAACAGAAGCATTTAGCTCTGTCACAGTTTATCTGAAAGGCTTTTTCTTTTTTCCTTTTTTTTCCCCACTCTTTTAATACTTTTCTGTCTTTTCATACTGAAGAATGAGAGACAATGTATTCTGACTGTGTGAGAAAGTGAAGACGATAACACTATTGTTTACATGCTGGGAAAAAATATCAGCTGGCAGAAGCTGGAAGCCAGTAAGGAAACAACAGGAACTCTCCTATTTAGAGGTTAAAAAATTGATGCAGGGAGCTCACTAAAATAAACTATGACAAAGAAATGTTTTCTAGTAAACATTTGATTCCTGAGTTTTCTGCAAAATATTTTCACCCATCTCAACAGAAAAGCAGTATTCTTTTCTGACTCCAAAGACTAGACTAGAAATTATTAACCAGTTGACTGTGGCATTTATTTAAATTCTGGTTGTTTTAACATGTCACTTGTGGTGCATTGGAGTGTCACCAGTCAAAGTTCTTGCATACCTATCCTCCCATTGTGCCAGGCACTCAGCCTTCACCACAGCCTGGAGAGCTCTGCTAGACTGGGCCACAGTGGGTGGCACCTTGGATGGCAGGGTCCCATGTCTCTGTTGATAACATCACCTTGCATGTTATCTCCATCTCGCCCTGTGAAGCTGCAGGGCCTCTCTCAGTAATAAGAAAAGAAAATGTATTACATTTCATACTTGTAATTAGCCAGTATGTTACAGTCCTCAATTATCCTCAGTTCAGCATGTGGAGGAGAAAACTTTCTATGCAATCTTCAAAGAGCCCCTTTTACCTTCCCTTTTGATATTTCTTCCTTTTCTCTGTTGCTGTTGTTTCTCATTTTTTCCTTTTTTCTTTCTTGCCTTTTTCCCCAAGCCGGAAGGGACTGAGGTGGAAACCACGTACAACTCTGTGCTCTGTGCATCTGGTAAGAGACATCCGTTTTCTAAGACTTTCTTTGCTGAGGTAGAAACTAAAGACAAAGGAAGAAGAAAAGGTTTGTGAGTGCTCCACTCTGAGAAGAAATGTGTAGGGATCTGATAAAACTGAACAAACTAGATGCATGTCCAACTATTAGTGAAAAGAATTCTTCCTGGAGGAGAAAAGCTGAGGATGTAATAGTGTCTATAATTAGAGAGGGAGAAGCATATCTTTTAGGAAATGAGACTGGCCAGGTCACTGCAGGGAGAGAATATTTGGGATTTAAAAAGGTTATCTCTAATGCCTTTGATTTAACAAGTGTTAAATCAAAGAGTAGACTCTGCAGTAAGCCAGGTCTGCCCACCAAAGCAGAAAAGGCCAGAAAAATAGGCTGGAAAAAGTTTATTTGTCAGTCAAAGCTGGTTGATGATGCCGTGTAGAAGACCATAACAATCTCTGTGTAAGGGTATTGCAGGCCCAACACAAAATTTGCAGAATGGGAAACTTCGTCAACAAAATTGCAGATGAATGGATTTGTTGAAGTCAGGAAACCCCTCTTCAGGGGATGGTGTCTCACCCATGGATAGTTGCTACCTGTGCATGTAGATACATCTGGAATTGTAACCAAATTAATCTGCTTTTTATCCCAGAAAACTCAGTGTCAGACACAGTCTCCTTGGCTCTCCCAGAGACTGTGGTGGATGGCTCAGCCAGAGCATATTTCTCAGTGCTAGGTAAGTGAAACCTCCTCAAAGTGTCAGGTGCTATTTTGAAACATTGCCACTTTAGTCTGTGCTCAGTCTAATGGCCAATTTACGCTGTGGATTGTCCCATGCCCCAGGTGACATCATGGGCACCGCCATGCAGAACCTGCACCAGCTCCTCCAGATGCCCTTTGGCTGTGGGGAGCAGAACATGGTCCTGTTTGCACCCAACATCTACGTCCTGGACTATCTGAACAAGACAGGGCAGCTGAGTGAAGAGGTCAGATCCAAGGCCACTGGATACTTAGTGAGCGGTGAGCTTTTGCCTTCCTGTTCATCCCTTCCCTTGGCTACTGGATAACGACACTGTTGGTCACTGGCCTGGATGATCTGTTGGAGGCTGTCTCTAGAAAGGAACACGATACTGGCCGGTTAGGGGTATACAATACAGTATCTGTAAGAGGAAATCCTATGCTCAGTTGGAGGTACAAGGTGAGAGACAACAGCATCCAAACAGGAACACAGAATAAGTCCAGGGCTGGCAATAACTCAGGATTTCCCTCCATGAGAAAAGGACTATATGAAATACATAAATCAGACTATCACCATTAATCATGGCAACTCCTTATGTAGATGTCAAGTTCTCCTTAGGATTGAGGTGTAGAAAGTATTGCTCATCTTTGACCAGGGCAGAATTTTACCACATTAGCTAGGGCACAGTGACAGACACAACACCAGTACCTGCGCATGTGGTGGGCATCTGCCAACTAACAAGGGGCTGTTGTGACTCAGCTGTTTTTGCAGGAATATTGCACTTCCTCCAAAGAAAATTATCCTGTTTTCTGCATTCCTATCCTATGTAGGACTCACATTTTTAATGAGTTCTCCTCTGGGAACCATTCTCTCATTTCTCTCAAGTCTGGGATGCATTACCTCTGCTCATGAAGTCTTGGGCAGAGAGCAGCAATGACCACAGATACCCTGTTTTCAGGTGTTTTGGGTGAGGAGAAGAAGAGCACAAGAATAGAGATATTCAGAGCTGGGATTTGCCTGAACTTCCTTTGTAAAACTGAGCAGCATAGCTCACATTCATGCCATTAGCTAAGGGGGACACTGTGGCCCAAATGTCTGTTGCATTTCCTTTGCACGGCTCCTTGAAAAGCAGTGCGGCAACTGAAATATTTTTTCACTCTCCATTTCAGGGTATCAAAGGCAATTGAAGTACAAACACCGGGATGGTTCTTACAGCACCTTTGGGCCACGTTATGGGCAAGTTGGAAACACCTGGTAAGACCTCAGTACCACTGGCTTTTCATTTCTGCTTTTCATGCCCCCTCACTCCTCAGTGTTCTCTTGTGCTTGGTCATTGTGGAGTTTGAAATGGAGGTGGAGATGAAGTTTTTTGGGCCCTATGACCTCTGATGGATACAGGGCCTACTCAGGATGTCTTGGTTCCCTCTATCACTTTCAGGCTCACAGCCTTTGTCCTCAAGTCCTTTGCCCAGGCCCGGCCTCACATCTTCATAGAAGAGAAGCACATCCAGGATGCTTTGGTGTGGCTTTCTCAAAAGCAGAAGGAAAACGGCTGTTTCCGCAGTTCTGGGGCGCTTCTGAACAATGCTATGAAGGTAACGTGTCTCCCGGTTGGCTCCACATGGGCTTTGTCAGGCTGGATCTTGACCAGAAGTCACTCAGGGATCAACAGAGTTATTTCAGCACTTGGGGGTTGAGGAGAGAGTGAGGAGTTATATATGTGAGTTATCACAGAAGCAGGAAGAAGTCAGCAGCATCTTCTGAAGGACCTAGCGTGAACATGAGGCCAGGAAGAATTTGTCCCTGCAGGATGCAGATATGTAGCACAGGGAGAAGCCAGTGGTGCTGTGTGGGATCAACAAGTACTTTTGCGTTTCCTTGCAGGGTGGAGTGAATGACGAGGTCACACTGGCAGCCTACATCACTATTGCACTGCTGGAGATTCCTCTGCCTGTAACCGTACGTGTCTGCACCCAAAGCAGAGCCACAGATGGTACCAGCCTGCCCTACCAGTGTCCCAATGCCCAGATTATCAGGTCCCTTTTCCTCTGGAAAGAAGAAATCCTGTCTGAATAGTCTTTCCATTTAAGCCTAGACTGAACTAACATTTTCCTCCATTTTCATCCTCTCTCCAATCCTGTCTCCTATGTACACATTTCACTCAATATTTTTCTGAGTTCTTTTGTGGATGATAATGGATTTGTTCCATAGAGCTTGGATTGACAGTGAGTTAAATGATATTTAATTCTCTGAAGTGAGACAAATAGGTTTTCTAAACCTACAGAAATCTTGTTTTGTTTCTTAGAATAGTACAATCTTGTTAAACCACTCTTGGGCCTATTGTGCAGACACAGTACCACAGGTCTGTAAAAAAACATGGCACCCTAAGGCATTCATTCTCATTTTATTTGCTTCTTCTAGATGGTTTTATGGGAAATCCCCATCCTTAATCCTTGAATAATAAGGTATACCTATAGGTAATAAAATATACCTATAGGGAATACCATCATGGCACTCTGTGAAAAGCCTGAGGCCTACTTAAGAGCACGGTGGGTTTGGTCATTCTGATCCCCTCACTTTGAGACAAGGTGGTGGTGTTGCAGGTAAAATGGGGGTATGAATCACAGCAGAAGGACTGCTGAGCCAGTGTGGTTGCCAGACTGTTGCAGTCCCTCTCCTCCAAATGTGGTAGGGAATGTTTTGTGTCTAAAGATTTTTCCTGTGTAGCAAGAACAAGCAGAAGGAATTATTTTGTCAGTAAGGTGACATGGATGGCACTAACTTCACCAGAAGAGTATTCTTTTTTTGTAGTGTGTTGTATTTAGAAGCCAAGCTCTCAGGCAGAACTGTATTGGATAACGAGGATGTTTTCCAGCTCCCTGTATGAGTCTAAAACTGCTGCTGCTGAATGTGAAGGAAAGGGTTTGTCACAATCTGGGTGAGGAATGGGTGCATTTCAAGTTAAGTGGCACGAACTAAGATTAGCACAGTCCTTCAGTAATTAAGGCTCTTAAAGAGTATTTCTATAAGTAAAATAAGCCATATTAGACCCTCAAAAAAACCTTAATAGCACTGTCCTTAGCATGTGTCTCTACTGTCACATCCTGTCATTACACTGGACTCCTCCTCAACACTTACCTTACAAACAGTAGTAGGCATAGACACAACCAATTTTGGTTTTATTCTTTGCTTTCTTAAAGCCAGCTGAACTTCTTCTCCAAAAGGGATCACAAAGGATTTCATCTTCCAGTAGACATACAGTGAAAGTCAAAGTACAAACCAACAGAAAAATATGTCTTTTCCTTCTAGACACCTTATTAAGCTGTAAATGTGCTGTTAGCTTTCAGGTCATGGCATGCTCTCCCTGCAGAGCTACTTTTTCAATTTTATAGCAGCTTTTCCATCACAATTGAGGAGTACTCATGTGTCTTGCTGAAAGGTCGTGGGGTAACAGTATCTGTTAGTCTTAACACCATGTAAAGTAGCTACATTTTACTTTACTGTGGTGATTGCACTCTTAAACCAATACATGCATTGTTAAAGTCAACATCACAAAAAATATTCTACAAAATAGAAAAAAACCAGCATTTTTTCTTGTGCAGAGATAGAGATCACCACCAAACTAGGATCTACATTACTTCCAGCAAGCGAAATTTTTTCGAAACGCCCTGGAAAAGGGGAACCAAACAAAAAGGATAGAGCAGAGGGTGAAAGCACAAAACAGTCTCAGGATGATAGTAGGAAGAGGAAAGCAAGTATTCAGTACATCTAAAGCAAGGAAGTAGTTCAGAGAACTCCTCTTACCCCAGAACACAATCAGGCCAGTAATTCTTCTCAAGGAAGAAGGATTGGAACCCTGCTTCACAGTCTTTAAATCAAACTGGGAAAAACCATTACACCAAGTCATGTTAAAGAAAAGTAGATTCAAGATAAGGAACAGCCTTTGCTACCCATTTGTTCCAGGAATTATTAGGCCTGGAGGGAAGGCATACACAATGGTAAAATCTTCATTAGGCCAAAGAGTGGGGATGCTAAGGGTCCACAGACACCAGCCCTATTCCTGTTGTTCTAAGATGGACCTCAGTATGATCACCTCCAGTTCAGTATCTCTCTCCTTCCAGCACTCAGTGGTGCGGAATGCTCTGT
>VZTE01005908.1:0-128730 GCA_013397775.1 Eulacestoma nigropectus
TTTTGACTGCCTGTACAGCACTTGCTCTACTGAAGTGTTATGTAGAAAGTTTGAGGCACATTTCTGGCAAAGTCTAATTGCTAGCACTGTTGGACCATTTCAGTTTCCCATTGATACGTGTTGCGTGGCAGAGAGTTTTTAGAGAGATAGAAGAATTTTTGGCATCAGCTCTCACTCTCAGGTTCACGGATCCTACAAAGCCCTTCAATTTATATGTGCATGAATGAAAATGAGTATCTAGTGGACTGATAACATAAAAATTAGGACCTCACCTGGAATACACTGTAACAAATTCATGTCCCACACAAGGCGGAAGTACTTCTGAAACAGTATGCAGCTCAAGCCTTGTTGCCACAATGGGCACACAGGTACAAATGGATCCTTCTAGTGCTGAATAATGTAACTTTGAAAAGATGCAGTATCTTGAATCCAGTAACCCTAATGCTTTTGTCTGATGGTGGGGCCAAACATCACTAGTGTGAGCAGGTGATGAACATTTCAAGTAAACTGCAGGCAGATATAACTGATACTCCTTTGCACAATCCAGATCTAACTTTGTAGGCGGTTCATCTTACTACTCGCATGGGCAACAATGAACGAGATACACTGTGAACAGCCAAGGATGAGCAATAGAAGCTGAACCTCACTAGACTCCAAAACAACAAACTGCATTCTGCTTTCCCTTACATAATGCAGCACAGCAAAACCTAAGGAGGATTCAAAGAATGCAGTTAAAGATGTGATTTAGATTGTTTTATGCCTCCACTTTTTTTCTTTAAATGAACATTAGCTGATGTCACAAAACTACAAGAAAGCTGCTCAGGAGTAATTAAAAATAGATGAGTATTCGAATTGTTGTCGTTGAGATTAACAAGACTATTCGTTTGTTTAGATTTACTCAGTGTGTTTTTGCAAGTCATGATGTGACTTTAGCAGGACGAAGGGAGTGATCATCCCATTACTTGGCACTGATGAGGCTGCACCTTGAATCCTGTGTTCTGTTTTGGGCCCCTCCTTCACTACAGAACAGACATTGTGCTGGAGCTTGTATCCAGAGAAGGGGAACAAAGCTGCTGGAGAATCTAGGGGACAAAACAAACAAGGAGCACTTGAGGGAGCTGGGGTTGTTCAGCCTGGAGAAAATGGTACTGAGGGGAGAATGTATTGCTTTCTAGAACTTCCCCCAAAGACTTGCAGGACTGCTGGCATCCATTTTCATAATAATCATTGCCCCTTTTTACCCTAGTCTCTCAAGGATTTCCTTGAGGTGGGGATGCAAGGGCAGAACATTGATGAGTGATGTGCTGGGAAACTATTGCTCTTGCTCTGTATTTGTGTGTGTGTGTATATATATATGTATATAGTATATATTTTCTACACACACACACACGCATGTTTGTACGTATTTGCGATCTGAAGCAGATAAAATATATAGTTTTGGTCAGTTTAAAATATGATTTCTGAGGAACAGGTCAATGGAGAATGGGTGAGGCAGCAGAGCATTGAAAGGTGGAAATGGCAGTGAATCAGGTTAGCATGCTTTTTGCATTTGTGTCTTTTGGAGAGCTGGGAAGTTTTTATTGGAAATTGTAAATATATGTAAAAGTGTCTGGAATTGATGTCACATGGTGATGAAAAGTATTCTGATAGGAAATTCATTGTTCATTGAGGGGTGCCTACTATTAGGAGGAGTGTAAATTAAGTCCAGCTGCTTACTACTAAAATCTATTGAATTCAGTGGACCACACAGAGCTTATATGGAAGGACATCTGAAACCTGTATGACAAGTCAGAATATACAGGCTGCAGATTCACTGATCTCCTTCCAGCAGCTGGCAAAACATGTCCACCCATCTTAATTCTGTTTTGTTCCCCTCTATGACTTCATGAAAATTGCTTCTAGCTTCCTCACTATGCTGTGAGTACTGGCTGACTCCCATGTGTTGAGCAATCATGCTTTACAACTTTCTTATATGTAAAAGTTGCTATTTCTGATTCATATGATTTGTGTTTAGAGTTCTGAAATGTGCCTATCAAGCTCCTAAGGCCAGACTTCTGAAAATATGTATGTAATATATTCCTTAAACTTTGCAATGTCCTTTCAAATGCCACATCTGTCAAATCATTTCTTATTGATTGTTGAGCTAGCTGTGTATTTCAGTTTCTCTGTTCTCCAATACTACTTTTGCTTACATGCTTTTTTCTATTTCTTAATTTTTTCTTTTTTTTTCAGGGCCAAACTTTCTTCTCACAATGTTTAACTGCTTTCAACCTTCATGCCTTATCTGGTTGTTCCTGGTTAAGTAATTTAGCTAGTCTCTTTGTTTCAAGTCACCATCCATGAAGTTGGGATAAAACTACTTTCTGAATCAGTGAGGGCATAATCATGAATTCATTAAAGATGAGGACAGTTAAGACCCAGTAGCTACATGAGTACTTACCACTGATTAAAAAATCGGTTTTTCACCAGGAGTTTTTCACCAAGGTAATGTTAAGCCATTTCAGATTCTCACTCATTTTCTAATGATACTGGGAATAAAGAAGATTTGGCTGGTTTATGGCTCTCACAATAAAAGTGTGAGGATAATGTAGTCTAGTACCTTTCTGATACTCTTGTAATGAAGCCATAGAATAATATAAGTATTCTATGACCAAGACATGGTGGTCATCTTATGCATAAATTCCTGAATTGGATAATGGTCAATTTACGTAACTAATACAGTGGTGTATTGGGTTTGCATGGCCAGGTTTTTGGTAGTGGGGGGCTGCAGGGGTGGCTTTTGTGACAAGCTGCTGGAAGCTTCCTCCATGTTCAGCAGAGCCAAAGCCAGCTAGCTCCAAGATGGACATGCCACTGGCCAAGGCTGGGCCAATTAGAGATGGTGGTAACATCTCTGTGACAACATATTTAAGAAGGAAAATAGAAGTTGTTGTGCAGATGTAATTGGGGCCAGAGAAGAGCAGGGTGAGAATATGAGAGGAACAACTCTGCAGACACCAAGGTCAGTGCAGAAGGAGGGACAGGAGGTGCTCCAGAGCTGAGCCAGAGCTGAGATTGCCCTGCAACCCATGGTGCAGCCCATAGCAAAGTAGTTGTGCCTCTGCAGCCCATGGATGGAGGATCATGGGGATGCAGAGACCCACCCACAGCCCATGGAGTGGCCCCGCACTGGAGCAGGTGGATGCCTGAGAGGTGGCTGTGACCCCGTGGGGGGCCTGTGCTGGTGCAGGCTCCTGGCAGGGACCTGCAGACCAGTAGAGAGAGGAGCCCATGCTGGAGCAGGTTTCCTGGAAGGACTTGTGACCCCATGGGGGACCCACGCTGGAGCAGCCTGTCCTTGAAGGACTGCACTCCGTGGAAGAGTGACCCATGTTGGGGCAGTTTGTGGAGGACTGATGCCCGTGGGATGGACTCACACTGGAGAAGTTAATGGAGAACTGTCTCCCATAGGAGGGACCCCACACTGGAGCAGGGGAAGGACTCCCCTTCCTGAGCAGTGGGACAAACAACATGTGTTGAACTGACCATAACCCCCATTCCCTGTCTCCATGTGCTGCTGGGGGGGAGAACGTAGAGCTGGGAAGGAGGAAGGGATGGGAATGAGGTGTTTTTAAGGTCTGTTTTTACTTCAGAGTATTATCCTGCTCTGATTTTGTTAGGAAAAAATTCAGTTAATATCTCTAATTCAAGCCTGTTTTGCCCATGACGGTATTTCATGGGTAGTCTCTCTCCATCCCTATCTCAACCCATGAACCCTTTGTTGTATTTTCTCTCCCCTGTCAAGCTGCAGAGGAGAGTGAGAGAGAGACTCTGGTGGGTGCCTGGCATCCAGACAGGGTCAATCCACAACAGTGTTTTTGGTGCCATGACTCGGATTCGAACTGAGGTTGCTGCCACCGCAAGAACCAGATGCAGAGTGAAGATGGTCACATCATTGCTTTTTGCTCTAACTGATCGCTAATGGGGGGATTTCCTGTCAGGCCAGGAACTGAGAACACTGATTTCAGTGAAGTTACTCCCTAACTATCCCTAAGTATGTCCCTTGCACATGTGATCAGACTGTCTTGGCTATGGCTGGGGAAATCCGAAACAAGTTCTCTGAACTTAGTCATTACACAGGTCTAAACAGAGTACAGAATTTGACTTTATTTCTTTGACTAACAGGAGCATTTACTCTAGGGGAACCACCATTGCGAGGAAATAAACCCTTAAATACTTCCTTGTAGGTCTTTCAACAAGACTTCAACTCTCTATGAATTTCCTTATGTGTCCCTAGAGGCTACTAAAAAAAATTATTTTAACCTTTTATACTGTAATATTGTGCATAGCCAAGACCCCTTTTTGCATTTATCTTTTGTTGTTATTACTGCGTCACTCTGAGGTGACCAGCGGTGAGATATAAACTGTTTTATATTGTTTTCTAAATCATGGAGCCCTTGGTCTTGCAGATCT
The DNA here is from genome assembly GCA_013397775.1 of Eulacestoma nigropectus. Lineage (NCBI taxonomy): Eukaryota > Metazoa > Chordata > Aves > Passeriformes > Eulacestoma > Eulacestoma nigropectus. Next base: position 4,453 of record VZTE01005908.1, read on the forward strand.
TTTCTATTGATAAGGGGGTTTATATGTTTCCAGCTGAAGTTCTTGTTTTCTATTTGATTTGCAATTAGAAATTGACAAGCCAATAAAACCTCAAAACAGGCACACTTCTGGCTCAGGCTGCTTGGCATTTGTTCATCCTATGTAGCTAACCAAAGAAAGCCAATCCAGACATAGTATTCTGCCATTAGTTCTTGGCAGCCACAGTGGTATTACAAAGAAACCTAGACATATTCCTTGTATGTGTAAGATCAGCTGTAGGATTATTTTAACTTTTGGCTCTGGTTCAGACCATTGTAATCAATATCTGGCTTGGATCAAGATTGACTATGATTTTTTTATATTGTCTTCATAAGGGAATTAAAAGATCTCAAATATAGAGAAATTCAGACTGATGATATATTTAAAATGCACTATGGTTTCATTTATAGCCAATAAAAGTAGCTTTTTCAGTTCATTGCTTTTTTTGAAATATTTGAAAACAAGGCCGATTTAAGAGTCAGTCAATATACTTGGGTCACAAAATTTGAACTTCAAATAGAAATTTAAAACAGCTGTGTTTGAAATATTGAAGACAATTCAGTGTATCCAAATGAGCTGGGAAACAGTCTTCTTTTTTGTGGCATAAGACATATCTGCCTTGTATAAGAAAATGCTAGAGAAAGGCAGCAATTCCTTCCAGCCATGTGGAATCCCGAAAATATAGCTATGAAATACAGCTCCTTTTAGGTCAGATGTAATGCACTAACACATCTACACCCTGTACACAGTTAGCTGTGTATGGACCAGAAAGGTTGACCCATGTTCCCTGTAAGGCAGGGATCTGGCATCTATGCATCACATGTCACAGCTTGATGCAGGTATGTCTGAAGAGGTCTGAACACAGGGTCTGGTGCCTTCCAGGAAATCTACAGCTGTATCAGTTACTTCAGCACACATAAGAAGTATAAGTATTTTTAGCATCGCAGGAGTTGATTACATGAACATTTAGGTTGTTAAATACCTCTAAGAACATAACTTAAATGTCTCTTATTTTCCAGCAGCTGAGTAATTATTCCCTGTTAAACCTTGTTTAAGATAGCATTGGATAGCACTTGTGGAAAATTGCCTTCACCTTTATAATTCTGTAGTTCTTTGAGCCAGTGTCTTTGCACATTCATATGCACATAATTACATCCATCTGCTATAATGAGATCAAAGAATGTTTATTTTAGCTGTTAATCCAAAATGAAGTAAATGTTGCACCAGTTGGTCACTTAACAGCTCGAGATCATTCTTTGATTATGCTCCTGTCAGCCAAAGATTATATTTGGATTTCATGAAATTTTTAGGTTTTTAAATCATGGCTGTAACTGCATCTCAACCCCTTGAGCTTGCATACAAATGCTGCGTTTGGGGTTTTTTGTTGTTTAAAAATCAACGTTGCTTCACAACTGACAAATATCAAACAACTTCCTTTTCTTTTCCAAATTTGAGCCTGGATCAGCAGATGTTTCTGAGTAATGATTACTCAACTGAGTGGTCTCAGTTAAGTAGCTAAAAAGACACTTAGAATGAATGAGGTTAGGTAATAGATGCATTTCCACTGTGACACTGATATGTGTTATAGGAAAACAGCTTGTAGTGATTCAGTCCCATTTTAAGTCAAGAGGAAAAATAATTTTTTCCAAATACGTAAGAAATAAGTCAGTATAAAAGGACTGCAGAGGATGATCCAGCTCCATTCCTTTCAGTAGAAACCCAAGTTAGGAAGATGATGCTCTGTTCAGATGAGCCCTGACAGCTGGAAGCCCACTGCATTAAGCTCGGTGGTGGTCCAGCATCTCTGTCCTTGCTCACATGCATAATCCTTACTCAAGAACAAAGTTTTAAACTTAGCAGAATGAGCTGTGGTGCTTTTATGGACTCAGCAGGTGTTCTTATATTTGCTGGCTTGCCTAATGCAAGATTATTAGAAGATATGTGAAGTTTCAGAAATGCACACGAGAATTTTAAAACATGGATATTCATATACATGGATCTTCACATACATTTCAAGTCACGTTGTAACTTGTGGGATTTTTACAAATTGTATTCATCCTTTTCAGTTCTTAGTACTGATTTCATCAATTAGGGATTACAACATCTGTAAGAAAAGGAAGATGCAGCTCAGTAGTTTCGAAGGAATCATTAAATCATGCTAAACTTCCGACAATGTGCGCTCATTCCCGAAATCAAAAGAGAGAAGATAGAAGTCGTGGTCTACTGGAGAGGTCAAATGAGGACGCTAGCTCGATGACTCGGCGCGCCATCTCTTGGTGACACCTGGAAGTCCCAGGGAGGGTGTTCCATTTGTGTGTGGCATGCTGCGCTCGGAAACGACTGCTGTGCTGAGTGTCTAGTCACTGGGTTATCACTGACATCGCAAAGATTGCCAAAAATATAATCATCGAACAGACTAAATGAGTTTTCAACGTGCCAAAAGTCACTACCGGCAATTTTGGACTATTTTATGGCTGTTGGAAAATAGTCATCTCACGAACGTCAGCACCGTGGCTTAGACATTAACAGTAAATCACTTCAGCTCCTCAGTGGCCTATTCCCGGGGCAGGAATCTCCACGTTATCGCCTACGGTAGGGAAGAGATACGCAAATGTTTGAGGGAGTAACCGTGTTTTAAGAAACTCTCAACCCGTTACAGGTAGAAACAGCAGCTGGTGCTACCAACATGTGTTGAAGAATCCCGTTTTTTATTGCCTGCCTGCTGTGTGCCCATCACCGCCTGCCATCCCTGTGCAAGTCGGGCATTCCCTTCCTGTCCTCCTCTCTTTGTTTTTGCAAGGGGGTTCATCGGAGGCTTTTCGGGGACGTTTGTTGGTGCCGCTGCGGGGCGCGGGCAGCGGCTGTGGGCAGGGTTGTGGGCAGACGCTGCGGGCAAGGCTGCGGGCAGGGCTGCGGGCAGGGGCTGCGGGCAGGGGCTGCGGGCAGGGCTGCGGGCAAGGCTGCGGGCAGGGGCTGCGGGCAGAGCAGACCCGGCTCCGCGGGCAGCGGCCGGCAGCGCGGCTGGCACCCACCGCGGACGCCAGCCCCGTCCGCAACCTGTTACTTTAAGGGCGGGGCGGGGCTGGGGCGGGGCCAGCGGAGAGGCTCCCACACCATTGGCTACCGCGGCGCGCCGGTGCCGCCCCCGGCACTTACTCCGCTGCCCCTCGCTCGGTGTCAGTCAGGCGCACGGTGCGCATGCGCGGGGGGTGCTGCGCTGGCCGGCGGGGCTGGGGCGAGCGCTGGGGCTGCCGCGGGCGGGGAGCGGGAGCGCGGGGAGCGGGCAGCGGGAGCAGGAGCGCGGGGAGCCGAAGCCGCGAGCCAGAGCCGGCAGCCGCCGCCGCAGCCGGCGGGAGCAGCGAAACTGAGGATGCCTGCCGCCTGCTCGCCGCTTCTCTGCGCGCCCGCCATCTCCTCCACGTCCTCATGAATTAGGGCTGCGCGGTGGGGGTGGGGGACGGCAGCGAGCGCCCCGGCAGAACCGGCGCCCCAGGCATGGCCGGCTCGGTGAGTGAGTACCGCGGGTCTCCTCCGGCCCTCCGACCCGCACTGCCCGGCGCCGCCGGGAAGGGGTTGGCGTGACCGGGAATTTCTCTTCGCGTGCGGCTTTCCCTGCTTCCCGCTGCTCCCGGCGGCGGCGCGGCGCGCGCACGCACTTGGAGGGAACCGTGGTCCTGCCGCCGCAGCGCGGGCAGCGAGCACGGAGGCGCCGAGAGCAGGACGGAGCGTTCCTGACAGCGAAGCTCGGATCGTCTCCCCGCGCCCTCCCGGTGGCACCGAGAGCTGTCCTACGCCCTCGCCTGTGGGGCCGTTTTTTTGTTGTTGCAACGGTTCCTTGCTGGTTTTGCCAACTCTCCCCCCACCAAATCCTTTTTGCCGTGTTTATGGTACCGCCGTGTCCGTGCGTCCCCGTACCGCCCGCGATGGGGCCGGTTCCCCCCGGCCGCCCACCCCATCTCCGCTTGTTGGGGCGCTCACCGGCCGCTCCTCGCCTCTTCCCCCGCAGTGTGCCGTCCAGGTGAAGCTGGAGCTGGGACACCGAGCCCAGGTCAGGAAGAAACCCACCGTGGAGGGCTTCACCCACGACTGGATGGTGTTTGTCAGAGGGCCTGAGCACAGCAACATTCAGCACTTTGTGGAGAAAGTCATCTTTCACCTGCACGAGAGCTTCCCCAGGCCGAAAAGAGGTAGTGGGGTCTCCCCTGGGATGAGCGCTTGGAGGCGGCCGGGGGCGGGCGCAGGCGATGGGTCTGTGCCGGTCTCGGTGGAGAACAAAAGCGGCCGCCAGTGCGGTGTTGGGCTGCCGGGGCTCTTCTCCCGCCGCTCGTGGGGCTGTCCGGGGTCGGGAGGGGCTCCTCTCTGCCCCATCACGCAGTTGCTGTTGCGGGATGTCCACTCGCGGTTGCCTGTGGTCGCAGAGCTTGGTCCAGCTGCGGATGTGGATCCCGACTCCTTCTGGTCTCTCGGTTGTCGGTGGCAGGGAGTTAGCTTCTGTCCCAGCGTAGGTCCTCAGTGGCGATTTTTGCCCACGTGTTGCTTTCTGCTGGCTGGTGGTGTTTTCTCCCGAAGTCCTGTATGATTGGAATAGGAATGCCTGTACATGTATTCCTGTTCCGATTTTGGTATTTGTGTTTGGACGCCCTCAACACCCTGCTTGTTCATCTCCTGGGCTTCATCTTTTCGTCAGTACATAAAAGGGTCTCAAAAGGTGTGTATACATCGTGCATATGTACCCATACAAGTTTGCTTGGGAGGGCTGTAAGAAGCCTTTTGTTTTCAGATTTGTCTCCTGAGCCTTTGCTTGTCTTGATTATTGTAGTGGGACTGGTTGAGGTAACAGTACAAATAAAAGAAGTGAGCAGGTTTATTTATCTGTACAGACACAATGCTTAGGAGTTATCTTTCATTTGCTCTCTAATCTTTATTGGCGTCTAGTACTTCTTCAGTTCCTTAGAACAGCATCATCATAAATCCTGTCTGCTTGGAACTCGGTGGGGATAAATTGAATGTTCACGGAGCAAAAGACAGGAAAATTTTTGGTGTTGAGATAAAAAAGCTTTGTTTTGTGGTAGGGTAAAAACATATAGTTTGATTTAATGTTTCTCACTTGGAAAATACCAAGCTGTGACTTTATGTCAATGACTCTGTTTTCTCTAGAATACGTTCCTTCCCTCAGAGTGTAAGAATTACAGTATTTCAGCTCCAGAGTTTATCTTCTGAAGTACAGGCTATTAGTTCCCTTTTATTTTCATAGAGTCAGTATATTTTTTAGATCTATTGTAAATCAGTGCAGTACTACACAAACAGTTTTCAGTGAATCGCATGAAATACTGCGGTATTACTGTTGAATTAAATTGCCTGGCTTGCCCTGGCGAGTCTTCCTCTTGCTTTCTTCTGTTTCTTGTGCAAAAACCATGACTTAAGTCAATCTAAACAGTTTGGCAGAAAAACTCCTGAGAACAGGTCTAAGTAGTCTAAATAGCTGAGATAGCATTAGCCATATTCAGTGAATTAGATGATGTATTGTATGAAATCAGTGGTAGAAAGTATGCTTAATCCTTGAAGCCTGGTCTGCATAGGGGTTGTTGGTGGTCCTCTCTGCTTTTATTATCTGCTGTGTTTATTTAGTTGCTGTCTGGCCTCCAGGAACATTAGTCTGCTGCCCAAATTTGGTTGCTAGGTGTGATGTGGAGCTTCCTAATAAGAAGATAGTCCAGGACTTTTACAAGTGAGGGATATATCATTTACTGCTTGCTTTGTGTCTCCAGCTGCTGAGTTCAGTTATACAGTCATTTAAGTCATTGTTTTAAAGTGTTTATTTTGGGGTTTTGTTTGTATGCATCATTTTCATGATGTGGCAGCTGCTGGGAAAGATGCCCTCTTATATATCCTGGGAAGAGACTTGTTATACAGTTCTTGCACATGCCTTGGATTGTAGGAGAACTCTGCAGCCACTCTCATTCAGCAGATTATAACTTGGATGGCAGGCACTCCATTCACTTCTGGGCTTTGCTTAGCCTCCTAAATCTACTGATGCTGAAGAAGTTTCAGGTCCTTGAAATCTCACATTGGGGGAATGATCCATGTATGAATTACCTAGAATGTTTTCGGCTGTTGAAAAGTATTTCAAAGGGTGGTGGAAATGTGTGCCTTGTAAATGGGAGCAGTTTGTCTTTCTAGTTTAGAAATACTGGTAAAATTTTTGACTAAAGTATTCTAGGGTATTTTTTTGGTCTCTGTAAATCAGTGCTGCTAGTTTAGTTTGATACCTCAAGTGTTGCGTATTTAATAGGAATGATATGCACGTTTGAAGTGTTAGTCAAACGACCTGTTTTCCATTGCTTTGTCTGCAGTTATATACTTCATTATTTTAACATAGGGTAATTTACCACTTGGAGGTACTTGGTAATTTTGCAAACTTTTCCTGAGCCATGGGTTTAGCATGCTGAAATTAGGTGTACAATATTAATCAAAAGCAGGTACTAGTATACTGTCTAGCCATAGTAACACCTAGTTGTCTGATTAGTGTTCTTTTTATCTCTGCATTCATGTTAAGAGTGGCTGCTCTAAGATGTATGCTTGTTAGGAAGAATTTTAGTTCATTAGGTCTATCTGTAAAGCTCGTGGATCAATTTGAAAATAGTAAATCAACAAGCTAACATAGGTGTTACTAGCTCATAAAGTATTTCTGTTGCTAGATCACTTTTTATTAGGGGCACAGTAATTCCAGCTACCAAGGGAGGCAAGGGAGATAAATTATTGCCAGGTCATTTGCTTTGCAAATTTATGAGAATAGCTGGATAAACTGTCAGTTTGCCAGCTACAGCTATGGCTTCGCTTATCTGTTTATGCTAGAAATTTTGGAAATACTAGATGTTGGCAGTGAGTTTGCAAAGGTGTGTCCAAGTGTTTGTTCTGCTAATAATTGCTACAGAGCAAGCAGGGTCCTGTATCCCAAAGTTGCATTAGTTTTAAGGTGGCAACATAGCTAGGAGTGGTGTTCAGTCATTGGAGTGCAGAGCAGGTTGGTCTGTGTATGTTGTTAAGATGGAAGGGTGATGGTGACTAACAGGGGACAAAGTGTAGGTAAGCTTGAGTGACCGAATAAAATAGTTTTCTTCATCTTTCAGTCTGTCTCACCTTAAAATCCTGAGCTTGGCAGTGGTTTTATTGCTTTCTGTTTGCCTTATGATGACTGAGTGCTTAAGTTTATCCTTGCATGGTGGAGTATACAGGAGTGTGCAGTGATTGGTTCTTTTTACTTCATCCCATTTAATGGCCTGTTCCTGCTGTCTGATTTCCATGAGTAGTTTCATGGGAGGGGGTGGCAAGCGGACTGCTTGTCACAATAAAGAGAGTAGAATGATGCCCAGGCTCAATTTTGAGTAGTATTTGCTAGACAAAAGCTCACTAGGATCATCATGCAATCACAAATGCTGCTGTTTGCAAATCTTATCTGTGATGCTCATGTAAATTGATTAAGAGAAGAAACGAAGAATTTTTAAGATTCTACCTTTATTTCAGAGCATATGCTACTTACCTTTCATTATTCATGTGAAGAAAATAGTTCTGTGTGTAGAAGTGAAGTATTTTAAAGCATGTCTGTGAAACAAGGTGTGTCACCTGATTGTGGTTAATTTTGATCGACTGCTATACTGCCTCCAAAAGAGGAGCTGTTCTTGTGTCATAATATGTCTCATTAATTGTATGGATGCTAGGCAATGTAGAAATATTTTCTTCTTGCCTAACAAATGCTGATGCTCTTCAACAGTTGCCTGACTTACTCTTTCTCTTACAGTATTTCAGTTGGATAAAGAAACATATCTTTTGTGTTTTGATGACCCATAAGCACACCTCAAAACCAGCATTGTAACTAGTGTGTTCTGAGTTGTTAAATTTCTATTAATCAGTGGTACATTTTGACAAACTTTTTCCTATTAAAGAAAAAAAGGGCGGGCAGTACTTCTCTGCTAATAGCTTAGTCAATGTGAAAATGTTGGTTTAGTCACTGGAATGTTGTAACTTTAGAAGTGTTACTTCTCTCTGTGGAGCCGAGAGCAATGCTGCTTAGTGCATCTCTTCGCTCAGTAGGTTTTACAATGGCATGGCAAAGTGGTGGAAGTAAAGCTGATTGATACTCTACTACAGGAAGGACCAACTGTAATAGTCTTCTAAAAAGTTCACTTTTCCAGCATGGGTTGTTTTCGTTAAGGTTGTCTGTTAGTGCAGAATGAGATTTTAGTGAATCGTAACAGTTTGAAATATATTTAGCTGCTGTAAAAGATGCCTTTTGCTATTCTTGCATAATAATTTTTCCTTTCCATGATTTTTAACTGTTAAAAAAGATCTTTTTGTGCTCCATTTAAAGTCAATGAGAGTCTTAATTCTGTTAATTTTAGTGAACTGACTGGTGTGAGGATAGGGACCCACAAGTGGATTCTTCCCAGAAGACTGAAGTTTTCCTTTCATACTAGTTAGTGCAGGCAGACCATCAAGATCACTAAACAGACAACCAGTTATATGCTAAGTATTTTAGTAGAATATTTAGCTACGCTTGTAAGAGCTTATATCAGTTTTAGGTCTGTTTTCTTTCCTTTTTTCCCCTCTTAGATTTGCCTGAGCCTAAACATCTAAGTATGATAGGCACACAGGAATTTCTTTTTCATCCATCTAACAAATACAGGTTTGATACTGCATCTTTTAGGGCAGTTGTTGATCTTGGTTGCAAAATGGTCACATGAAATGACTGATACCTAGTGAAGAACTTCATTTGTTTAACAGGAAACTCTTGAGATTTAATTTTGCTACTACTCAATAGAAAGGTGAATGGCTTTGAGAATACACATGTGGTTTTAGGTGCACTTTCTAATTCAGCCAGATGCAAATCGAAAGGGCATTTCACAGACTTAAAAGAAAGTGAAAAGAATTTGAATATAAGGAAGCTATCATGTTTTATATCCACACGAGAGACATCAGTAAATAATTGGTGGCTTTGATTTTAAGATACTACGTGTACAGGAAACCCCATTTGTAATAAATAATTTCCCCTCGCTGATATGACTCAAAAAATAATCACATTCAAAGCCAATATAAAGCTGCTTTATTCAGAAGTAAACGGTGTGAAAAAATGGGAAATAATAGGGCTGCTACATCCTCCAGTGTCAAAAACCTTTTAAAGTCTATTTGCACAGTTTTTTTTGTGGTTTAATTGTGTGATTTGTATACTCAATGTGTGCTTTTTTTCATTTTCCTGCATGGGAAGGGTGCTACTTCTTTTTACATTTTTTTCTCCCTGCAAGGGCAAATGCTGATTTCTGTCAGAAACTGCCTATCAATTCTGACTCTCTTAAGTTTTAAAAGATTAACCTTGGTTATTTATTTCACATTAGGTTAAATTTGTATAGTGTTTGGTTCCTGAAACAGTATTTTTAGTTTTAAGGAGCTCTAGTTGCTTCTCACTAAAGCTACAATATTAATATTCGCTGATTGTAACTCTTCTAGATTTTAGATGGCAGGAAAGTGTGGTTTCAGGGCTGTTGTACAAAAGATTTTTGGATAGCTGTAGAATAATACTTGCTTGAAGTAGAGAAAACCAGATTATTCTGTGTAAGATCAAATCTATCACCTTTTTTAGGAAGATGAGGGAGAAGATACCTCAATATTAAAACTTGAGATAGTTAAATTTGTTAGAATTTATTTGAGAAAATGGAAACAACGGTGTTTTTCAGTATTTATTATTGTGACTCTGTTTACATTTGTGCAGTTTTTATCCTTAGGAAAATAAACGTGTCAGAAATGTTTAAACCATGTATTTTTTGCAATTACAGGTTAGGCAGTGTGAACTTCAGGCATAATTAATGTCTGTTAAGATTTAGTAAGTTGTAAAATGTTGGACATAGATTTGTTAATATTTTTTGTGGTACTGTTTAAGTATGAAGGCTATTGTTGTAACAACATTGTGCAGTATGGTTAGGATTGGGGGTTATTGTGTTGGGTTTGGGCTTGGTTTTGGGGTTTTTTATAACTTTACATTCAAGTTTTGGGGAGAAATGTTGAAGGGGATTAATCTGTCGTTTGTTCTGGTAGAATCTGTGAAAAAGACAACTTGATAGTGGCAACCTGAATGTAAAGCCTGTTGATGATGCTTGTAATAGCTGGGGAAAACCTAGTTGATTTATAGATGTTTAATCCAGAATTAAGTCTATAGGCTGCTGAATTTTGGCTACATAAATTTTTGTGAGATTCTTGTGACAAACACCTGCAATTTTAAACCAGCAGAATTTAGCTGATAGGCAATCATCCTCTTTCTTCCCTTCCTGGTGATTGATAGACAAATATAAAGGCAAAGGAACAGTCAAATTGTAACACTTGGATATGTTTGCATGAAAATTATGATTTCTCATCTTGTCATAAAACACTTAGCTTGTAATTCAAGGTGTTGTTTGCTTTTTGTGTGATTTTTCCATTTTTGCTGTGCCATTTAGTGTATAAGGGGCTGGAAGTACAGAGTGGTCTATAAAATATTTGTGTGCTTACTTAAATATCTGTGTGGGAATTGATTTTAAAATTAAATCTATTTATGTATGTCATCAGAGAGTTTCTTATCAGTATCTTTGGCTTAACTCTCTCCCTTGCTTGCCAGATATGGGCTGTATCACATTGTTAATCCTGTGCCAAACTTCTGCACTGACTCTGGCTTTCTAGAGGAGTACAGGTTTGTTTCTTTGAGTTCCCTGGACGAGGCCAGTGGTGCTGTATGAGTTTGATTTTAAAATTCATGCACACTATGGTAACAGAGGTCTTGACAGCTCTAACATCATCTAAGAGATAGATCAAATGTAATTTCATTTAGATGCAATTCAGATATATTCTGAGCAGCTGATGCATACGAATTGCAGTTGTATGACTTCAGTGACTTGTCCATAATTCTATGTCAAAAAATATAAGACTATACACAGTAGGATGGATGTATTTTTTGTAGGGCATCTTGGTCATAAAGGTGAATACCAGCATAGGTGTTTCTATTTTTGAATGGTTACAGTGACAAAGTGAATTATTATACGTAACAAAGCAAAACAAGAGCAGAACTGAGTGAGCAGTGTGACATGGTTTGATTTTGCTGATGATTCCTGTGATATACTGTGGTTCGCAATAAGTCTAAATTTACTATTTGTACCTGCAGTTCTAAAACTTCTACAGAAGAGTTCCACCCAATTCAGTGGGACACTAATTGTTTTGGTCATTCTACATAGAAGTAATGTGAACATAACATTCATCTTGAAATAGGGGTTGACAGACAAGGTGTAGGCTTGTAGGGGAAATCGGGGACTATGTATACTTAGAGGAATACAATATTTTGCTTTTCATCTGCAAACTTTAAAGGATGAGTTATCCAGGAAGGAATAATGTGGAGAGCCAGTGGAAACAGAACAACTTGACATTGTGGGCTAGAGGCCAGCAATCGTGTTGTTTTCCATCATCTATGTGGAAAAATGGCAGGTCCAAAAGTGTTTGCTGTTATTCACAGCAGCCTTTCTTGTAATGAATTTTTCTTGAGGAATTTTGATTGATAGGTATTAAAAGGATAAGTGGAATTCTAATTCCTCTTGTTATCCAATACAAGGCTCTATAATAACAAAAAATACGCACATTTTATTTTACATAATGTAAATTCCAGGTGAGTATTTTATTGAAGAACTTGCTAAAACAATTTACTCGGTAGGAGTTTGTGTCATCCCAGCACTAGCACCATGCTTTACTGGAAAGGAGAGAGATGGATTAAGCTTCAAATCTTGTGCGCTCTCTGAACATGGAGATGCACAGATCTGGCGTAATATTCAAGGTATTTTTAGCTAGGATACTGCCAGATGGTTTTTATTTTTGTGGCTTTGTGGTTTTTTTTTTTTGTTGACTTGTTGGATATTTTTTGTTTTGTTTTAGTTTAGTTAGTTTTTTTTCTTCTTGCCCAACCTGGGGGTGCACTGTAGTTCTGGACACTCTTCATGTCTTAAAATAACTTAATATGGCTACAAGGAAAAGCAAAACTATGTGAAAGAGTGAAGTATATTGAAATGTGTACAGTCTCTAGCCTGTTTCTGTGGGAAGGTCTTAATGAATATTGCTTTGAAATCATTCTAAAAAAGTGTTTCTTTAAAAGTCCCTTAACATAAAAAGCTGAAAACCTTTCACTTTTTTAAAAGTGAAATTTTTTAAAAGAGTAGTGCACCATTGCAATGTTTTTTTGAGGTCGTGTTGTGTTTTGACTCTGTAACATAAGCTTTTGCTAGGGGAAAGAAATGGATGCTAATAAGCAGAATAGCAAGATTAGTTATTTTTAGCCAGATCCAATGCCCAGCCCTTTGCACCCAATATCCAATTGCTGCCTTTCACTAGCAGAATGCTTAGTAACCGGAGTCGCTGCGTAGGGTCTGTGTCCTGCGCGCAGTGTGTGCTCGCTTGCCCCATCTGTGTCTCCCAGGGCTTGGGGGTTTTGTTTTGCTGAGCAGTGGCCCAGCAGGCACTGTATTGCAGAGCCTGGCTCCTGTGCAGCACAGGCAGGCAGTGACCCAATGTACAGGCCAACAAGGAGACAGAGGTGGTTATCTACTGCCAGTGGATAACTCTGCATAGGATCTGCACTGGAGCTTTTAAGAAACGGGGAGGAAGGCTGTAGATGGGTTTTGTTGTGTTTGAAGACTGAATGTGGAAGGTATTTGTGTAAATTGTTCCCTGAATTTAGTAGCTGACAAGAGGATGGAAGTGCAGTTGAACTAGTTTTGGGCAAGGTCAGTTGACTATACAAAAAAGTCCTCAAAAGGTAAATTTTAGATATCTAAAAAATAATGAGCTGAGCATTGGCAAGAGCAATAGCAAGGAATAAAGAGATAATGATAAGAAAAATACTTAGAAAGCATATATTTTTTTTTTTTTTGAGAGTTAAAAAAAAACCCTCAAAAGGTGTGTTTTGTAAACATATTGCTTTGTTTAGTCTTTCCTTTAGAGATTTCCAAAGAAATCTTTGTTTGCTATACAGAAATCAGAAGATGCTGTTCTTGTGAATTCCTCTGTAATATGTTAAGGTTCCTAATATGTTTTGTTGTCGCTACTATTAAGGTTATGTTTCTTAGAGCTTCAAAGGTCTGCTCCTGTCTGCAATAAAATTACTGCACTCTTAAGACTGAATCTTTTTGGCACTCAAGTTATTTCCTTGCCTGGCTGTCACTAATGTGTCGGAAGTGTTTTTTAATTAAGTGTGTAGCGTCTGTGAGTATTGTAAATGCTTTCATTTGTTCCTAGTAAATATTCTAAAACAAAAGGTCCCAACTAAAATTTGGTGAGGCTTTTTTTGGCCTCTTTCAGTTTTGCTAGGTTTTAGCCTATTTCTGCAGAATATTGCTGTGATGTCTTTTCAGCAAAAAGTATTCAACCCGTAACTTATAGTCCACTCATTAATTCATTACAGTTAGGTTAATAGAAGTGGCAATTTAGCAATACAATTGCATTATCCTCACTATTTGAAGAATAGAGATACTTCAGGAAGACTTCTCAGGCTGTAATTTTTTTTTTTTTTTGAGCTTCGTCTTAGTGTGAGACTTTTTCTTAAGAAAAAGGCAACCAGAACACATAAATGTATTTCCTATCTTGTAGTCTTAAACTCTTCTCTGTGCAAGTATGGGGAGGTAATAACTCTCCAACCAGCCTCTGTAATTACCTAGTGTCCTTTCTTCTAATGATGTTGGCTTTTATTATTCTCTGTATAATTCTTCCCTGGGTAATTTTTTTAATAAAAGCTATTACAGCTGACTGAAAAGCGCTGTAAGTTTTTTGTTTATCAATTACTGTGAAGCAACTCCATCCAAGCTCTTTAAGTGTCTTTGCCAGTCGTGTGCAAATACACCGAGACCAGCCCTTGAACCTGAATCAAATAAGTCAGCCAGCATCAGTAAAATACTTGTTTACTTCTGCAGGCACTGCTATCCCATCCTAGCACTGCTATTCTAGTGAGTATTGCCTGGAAACTAAATAGAAACAGATTGGTTTCTATGAGGCAGATCTACATTAGGTTACTTCCTTGAATTTGTGATATAATAGAGACAAAGTTAAACAATTGCTGCAGACCTTGCAGGTATTGAAACAAAAGTTTATTTGTATTAGATTACTGATCTTGGACTGCAGAGATATTTCCTTACATTTTTGTCTTAATGCCTGAACTGAAATTTACTTTAGTTGAAATACTAGTACACTGCTTGTAGATTGACATTTTAAACATACAGTCAAAAGTAGCTATTGTGTTTCAACATGGAATATTTAAGTTGTGGCTTGGGTGCTTGGTTTTTTTAGTTGTGGGGTTTTTTTTGTTTGTTCGGGGGTTTTTTTGTTTTTGTGGGTGTTTGTTTATGTTTTTGTGGGTTTTTTTCAATTTGTGTTTAGGAGTAGTTTAGATCTGGGAGGTTGTCAATATGTGTATTCTAGACAATGAAAAATTTTACTTTTTGGTTTAAGTTCCTTCCTTTGTAGTCTGTCCTTAGATCTAGACAACAATATTTTCTTGATTAAAATCTAAATTAACCTCTGATTTTTGAAATCAGCTTAATGAGCATTTGATATGTACGTGTTATTTTAAGATATAGAGCTAGCACACGATCTGTAAATGTGTTTACATATATTGTAATTTTATAGGCTTTGTTTTAACTTTTAACAATAAGTGATTTTGGAACCTAATGCAGTGATTAGATCAGTTTGTTTGCCTTGAAACTTCAATCACTTATTATAAACTCAGAAAATTTCTGGAACATTCTTTTACTGAACGGTTTTATTCTAAAATAAAGAAAACTGGCATCTGTACCTTTGTATGAAAAACACCGAAGGAAATTAATGGTGTTTAAGACTGGCATGCAATCGGACACTGAAGATAAGGCTTCTTCCTGCTCTCCAGAGAGAGTTATTTTCTTTCATACATGTTTATGCAGCTCGTTGTACTGTACATTAATGTTACGTAGCTGGTGTCTAAACCACTTCTTTAACAGTTTTCACAAAACCAGTGTGAGGGCCCATTGGGGGCCCAATGATTTAACTGCAGATTAGGGATACACTATGTGCAAAATGCCTCCAGCAATGGCCAGGTATGGGATTGAAAGTGTTTTTGCCATTTTCCTTCCCAAAGTTAAGAAGAGTGGACTTCATACAAATTAGGGAAAATTCTAAATGATTATGAGAAGCATGTTTTTTCAAAAGTGCCACAAAAGAATAGAAGGTGGGCGCTAATCAGGAAAGGCCAAATGTTAAAGGTTACTCTCCCTTTTTTGATATTCACTTTATTGACTGAACCATTTGTTAGAGATCACATGGTTGGTACTTATTCTTAAGAGGATGGATTTAGGATGAAATTGTCATTATTTGTTGGTTTTTGTTTTTGTGGGTTTTTTTGTGGTTTGGTGGTTTTGGATGTTGCTGGTTTTCTGCAGCACCTCTAGAACCTGCAAATTCATTCTGTAAAGAGAAAAAATGTGACATAGATGCATGTACTCATTTATACAACTCTAGAATAGAGTCCATTATTCTGATTTAATATTGACTCTGTGTATTTACATTCATATGTGCCTGTGCACAGTAGGAATTACTGGCAAAATTTTTTTAGCTTGTGACCAAAAAACAGCAGACACTTAAATAGCAGATAATTTAAAGGAGTTTTGCATTTTTTGTGTGTCTACACCAATGTGAATTATATTGCTCAAATAGTGTTTTCTTTGGCCAGTATGAAAGTTTCTCTCCTGTAAAGAAATACAGTAATCAGTCTTCAATTTGTTCAGTTGAATCTCTTTGAAATTCCAGGTTAAGAGGCAAAAGTGTTGCTGGAGTTATTTAAAGGGGTTATAGTCTTGTCCCCTTGCCTTTCTCAGAGATTTGTTCATGGTTATCAGAAATCATGTTGGTACAGAAAGAACCAGCGTCCCCAGCTTAAATGAGGGGGAGACCCTTCCATATTAAAAATAATAGTGATACAAATGTAAAATACACCTGTATAAATTCTCAGATTCCCATCATTGTTGAATCTCTATGTATTTGTAGTTTGCTACTGGCAATATCAGTACCGTAAAGGGAAGGATCATATCTTTGCTTCCTCTGCAGACTTAGGCAGTTTCTGCATTTCCCTTTATAAGTTATGGTTATTTGTCACCCCTTTCTTTCCTTCCCCATAAGAAGGAGTAAGAGCTGAATGCTCAAGCAGGAAAATGTGCTTCCCAAATTGCAGAAAGTGCTGGGGAATCAGGTGTAGTGTGCCTTATGCCCTCTTTCTCAAGGTGTCTGTATCTTTGCCTTCTGTGAAGCAGTGTTGATTTAAACCACTGCTGTATCTTATCTGTGTTTGTTCTAAGTCACTTTCAAACATAATCATCCCAGTGCTAAGGTTTTGGTGTGTTCATGTTTGAACATGTGGGAATTGATATGCCTTATTTTCCTCCTGTGCCTTCTGGAAAGCAGATTTTTAGCATTGCCCAAAGATGGCTTTGAAGCCCTACAGGCAAGCTGGAATATCAAAGGCCTACAAGAATTCAGCCATAATTGTTTTATGACTTGCCAGAAATCAGCCTTATTTGTATAGGTAGCATAGAAAATAGCTGTGATTTGACAATTTGGTGCGATTTATATCCACCATAAAAATAATAAAAAAAGTTACAGGGGTATTTTGGAAGCAGGAACTAAGCTGTAAATGCTAATTGCTTCTCCATTTTCTCAAAGGAACTAAAAGGAAACAGGGTTTAGAAAGCTTTCTATTGAAGAAAAGTTAAAAAGGACCTTGTCTACTTTAAGGATATTTAATACTGTACTTGCAATGTGAAATTGTACTTTTTTTTTTGTTTAGTACATTTAGGTCATGCTATCCAAAATATACATATTAATATGAACTTAATTACTAGTAAGTCAGAAGGAGAATTCATGCAAACTCATGCAGCAGTATGAGTAAGTAGTCCAAGTGATCTCACTTCTGGAAAACTGGGATTAGTTGTTATTTTTCTTTTGTGAGTATAAGCTTCATGCCCTTGCTGTCTTCTGGAAGTCTTCCTCCAAATTACTTGTCTGGGTACCATTTGTGACTGAAAAGTTAAGTGTGCCAATCAGAAGCTGTAGTTTGATACCTTCTTGGTTGCTTGGGGAAGCCCTCTTGGAAGTGTTGGTTAATCTTACTTGAAAACCAGGGGTTAGGAAGCGCTAGATCCCCACAAAGGAGTTTTTCTTTCTTCTGTGCTGATGAGCACCTGATGGCACTAACTTACTTGCAATTGTCTTCTTTTTCGTTTGGCTGTACAGAGTACTCTAAACATGTGAATATATATGTAAGGTTATCCCAGAGCCCAGTGTAGGGGAGTGATGTAGGGATGGAGTGTTCTCTGGGTTACCATTCGGTGGCTTGTGGTAATAGCCAAGTGCAAGAAGATAATTTCTTACAAAAATGTAGCATTTAAAGAGATGTGACTTGACATTAGGAGAACCTAATTGCCATCATTAGGAGACCTCTTGCCATGTCTCTATTCATGTCGGAAGAGATGTGGAACTGCTGGTCACTTGGTAAAGTAACAAAACCAGTCGGTAGCAGATGAAAATTCCAGTGCTTAACAATTACGGCAGCATCACAGCCATAGTGTTGCAACCAGTGTTGAGCATTTAGTTGGCAGTAGTCTGTACTCTGTAAATACAGCAGAGCATGAAAGGAAAAAATGATCCAACTTGAAAATGAAAATCTGACACCCAGAAAAATCAGTGACCCAGTACAGCATGCTGAACATAGCAGAGGCTAACAGTTCTGTTCCAGTAATCATCCTTTTGTTGGTCTGTGTAGGCCTGCAGATATCCAAGCTGTTTTTAATAGATTAGGCACACCTGATTTCTTTGTCTCTGATCTCTTTCTGGCTCTAGAAAGCTGCTGATTTCTTTTGGAACGTTAATATTGTTCAAGAAGCAATGGAACTTCTGTTTGCTATTGGACTTGATACGTGAGCAAGGTTGGGCGCTTCTAGTACTGGCCTGCCCTATCAAATCTCAGTATTCCTGTTAGCTCTTACTCTGCAAATCTCTGAAAGAGATTTTTATCTCAAGAATTAATGTCATTCATCTTGCTACCAGTGGCACTCCTGTCACTAAAAAGACTGATTTCTTTGTTTTGCCTTTGTCTTCTGGTATCTGGACGGGACTGGACATTTTAATAAGCCGAGGGATTTGTCTTAAATTAATTCCTTCTGGATCTCTTGATTTAAAGCTGTTTGTTCTCAATGGCTTTTAGCCTCTCTGGTTATACCCATAATTGGTTTCCAGCTTTCACATTCATCTGTTAAAGATGGGAGAAACACTTGAAGATTTGCACGTGTGCTTGTCATACAGACTGTGTGTCTTTTTCAGTGACTAAATCTTGCTTTTAAGACATAGCTATTTCTTCTCAGTTTATGGTATTTGAATGTTGTCTCCTGATTTGTCTTGCTAGTGTCTGTAATTTGGCCTGACAAGTATTGACCCTCTTAAAAAGCAGTGCTTAACATTCAATTTTTGGGCTTCTCAGTGAGCTCACAATGTCCTTGCCGGGGTGGAATTGTTTAAAAGTAGCTGGTGAGGATTTGGATTCTGTGAATTTTGCATTGCACTGAATGTGTATTCTATTTTCTATTTTGAAAAGCTTTGCCAAAAATGGGAACCATAGAGTTGATCCAAGATGAAGGACAAATACCTGGTGCAAATACTTTTATGCAGTGAGGCGTGAGAAATTGCACGACTTAATATTTAGCCTGAATTGAGTTGCCATTCAAACTACGTTGTTAGAGGATTTATCACTTCAGGTAACTTGGGTGCAACTTGACAGTGCAGTTGATAGTTTAAGCATTGTATAGCTTAAGTTGTTTCTCATGTAATTTACATTCTAAATTGTTAGAAAGTCATTCAGTTGTGGAGCAGTAACAGGGTGGAGACTTTGGATGTAGCTTTCAAACTGGTGGCACACTTAACTCAACTGGCATGTGAAGGGGAACTCTCCAGCCCTATAACATCACAGCTATAACATCATGGCTATAATGATTTCACTTTCAACAAGTTCCTAGTAATAAATAAGTTTGAGATCTTATTTGTGGTGTTGTAAAACAATTAAATTAAAAGTTGTTGTAGTTATTTATGGGCATCTCTGACCTGTGAGCTAGTCCACAGGAGAAGAGGAGGTGCATTTGCTGTGTATCTTCTACTTTATGTGCTTATGTGGTCTCATTTGGTTGCAGTTTTCCCCTTGACTGTCTTTGTGCAAAAGAACTGTACTCAGTCTGTGGTAGGTGAAGTGCCTCTGTGAGTTTTTCATTCCGTACTGTCCCCATTCTCAGCTTCTAAACTAGCAATCATGTGGCATTTCTGATTATCTTGGTCTCTGTGCACTAGTTGAGGCACCCAGAGGAGTTTATTTTCTGTCTGCTAATATGTGTATCCTGCACTTGTGCATGCATTGTAGTTCTTGGGTAAGAATCTGAAGTGAGTCCATTCTTTCTGTGAGCACTAGGAGTGCCTGAGAGACTTTAAAAGGTAATGGGTCCTTACAAGAGGTTTTGTTTATACCACTTCTTTGTACTTGCTGCTGCTATGTCATTATTTCCTGTGTAAAGTTTATAGCAAAAAAAACCTGAACATGATCTGTTTTAAACATCTATAAAATAAGATCTCTAGCTGCAGAAAGTGATTTGCAGCTTGTGAGCTCATCTACCAAGCTGAAGTGCATTGTGACTGATCTTACTGTGCTGTAGTTAAGGGTGAAAATAAGCTGTTCTGGAGGTGCTCAACACCCCACTTAAATACTTTGTTCTCATCTTCCTCTGTCTCAAGGATTACTGTCGTGGTTTTTAGACAACTGATTTTATTCTCAGAGCTCTTGTGAGTACCATTGGATTCATGCATACAGCAAACAACTTAGTGGAGTGCATGTGTGACTTGATAGGTGTGGGGGCAGCCTGCTGTCAAAATGGATGGCTCGTCTGGTTCAGTGGAAGCTTGTCACATAAGATGAGATACTGTGTTAAAACAAAAGACATCCTTAAATTCCTTGAATGCATAAGTATTGCTTTGATGTTGCTGCTGGTTTATTGTGGTCTTGGCTCTGACACTTTTGTACAAGAAGCTCTAACTTACTGTAGAACTGTACTTCTAGTGAATTTCACTTACTACTGAGACCTGCAGACTTTGCAGCATGTTTGGGAGTTACAGGAGACTGCAGTATTAATTTTTAAGATCCAAAGGAAATTGCAAAGCTTAGGCAAAATTTTCTACTCTAGCTGACAAATGGTTATCTGCCAACTAGGAACCATACAGATCTGTAATAAGAAAAGGGTAATAGAAAGCTTTTCTTTTCACTTAAAAAGAAAATAATGTAATATTTTAAAAAGCTTTTTTCTTCAGTTTTTCCAGTGATACATTTTGTTTTTCTTAAAGTGGCTGTGATACTCTGTTTACTCAGTGGATAAGGAAGGCCAGAAAAGGGAGCTGTCGTAGTATTTTTAGAGTTTGTACATTTCTGAAGAGCAGTGAATTTCCTCTTTATTTCAATGCTTGCAAGGTTACCAGTATGAAAGTCATGTGGTACTCCAAAAAACTTCGCTACCCAAGCTAAGCAAGGGGTTTAAAAGCTTCTAGTGTCGTCATGCCAAAGCTAGGCTTACGCCTTCAGGTATCCGTGGTATCCATGCAACTCGTTTTTATGCTTTTTATGTACTATGTATATCCTTGAATTTTTTACTCTTTATGTTGGTTTGTTTTCGTGTGAGAGCATTTAAACGAATTGATTTCTTGACTGGTAATCTTAAATCCCCAAATAAATTAATCAGACTACTTCAAATGAGCAAGCATTTTTTTCTTTTGTCTCCAGATCTCATGGCAGCGATGAAGGTTATTGCAATGACACTTAAAGTATGCCACTTAGTTCAATGTGCTGTTTTAAGAGCCTCCACTTGGCACACTGGCACAGTTATAGCAGCGTTTATCAGCTGAATGGTATACTAGTGATGGAGAGTAAGTTGCAACCTGTCAGTGGTGTCGGAGCTGAGCTCTGCCTGCCCACCGCTCAGAATTCTCTCTACTACAGGCTCATAACTCAGTAGGCTTTTATAGCATTATGGTTGAAGGTGGACATGTAACTAAAATGTGACGACATTATTGATTTAGTATGTCTGTGACAGATTTAACTGGATGCTAAGTGTTACATTTCTCTAAGGATAAACAAAAGAGGTCAGCACTGACTCAGGCTACTTCTTATGGTTTTGAGAGTTGTATACAAAACCACGACTTTAACACTCTACAGAGGCACTGATCCATACTGAAGCTGAACCACCTGTTCATTTTCCCAAAGAAATTCGTAACTTGGCAACAGTCCTGACTTCATAAAAACAGTGCGAACTTTGATTTCTCATAGTGAGTATTTTTATTTATAACTCATCACTTCCTGATCCATGCCATCAGCCTGAGTTTGGTGGAGATTTGAAGTTGAGCAGTTCTCTGCAGTTGTCAAGTCTTTCTTCTACAGCAGAAGAGTATCTTCCTGATCCAAGGAAGTAAAATAAATTTTTGATTCTGAATGGGCAGGGCTTAAAGTTGCGGCACTTCCAGCAGTGCTTCTGGCACTTGGTGCACCATGTCAGACTTCTAAAGCACCATTCCACAGCATCTAGCCAAGGAACAGCACTGTTAGGATCCTGGGGTGTTTTTTGCATTCCTGACAATGGTAGAACATGGTTGGGCTAGAATGCTGCAAACACTGTTTCTTCATATAAGTCTGAAGACTAGTACCAATTGCTTGGCAAAAATGAAGTACTCTTGCCAAACTGTAGAGCAGCAACTGGTTACTACATCTGTCTAGAGTCGTCTCCCATGTTTCTGCTGGCTTCAGCATGCATGACTTTATGCTCATGTAAAATAATAATAAAAAAAAAAAGTTACGGCCTTTGCTATGATCTTTTAGATTACAGATTTTGTTGCCTCACTAACAACAGAAGAAAGTTTTTGGCTTGTGTTGCTGAGAGAGGACTGTTTTCTGTCCAAGAAGGACAACTCTTGTCTTCACTGAGTGTCTGAAAAGGTAGAATAGTCTGCTGCCTTCTCCTTTTGCTTGCTCCTAGGCCAGCAGTGTTCAAAAGGCAGAGTGTGATATCAAAACAGATTTTAGCAATGGAGATTTCTGGTGTCATCAAGATAGGGTTAATAATATGGAATAGAGAGGTGTTTTCATTTAAGTGAGGTGAGGGAAGAAGAAGCTTTTAAATCACATGTCCAAAAATTTGTCTCTCATAATGGTCAATTTGTTTGTCTTGCATCTATAGCCATATGAATGGGGCCAGATGCAAAATTTTTCTGACAATTTTTTCAAAAGGCCCATTTGAAGCGGTTTTATTAAGGGACCAATTGAAGTCAATGGTGTTGTGCTGCATGCTATGCCTCTCAGGTTGCAGTAAAGTAATTTGAAGTTCCAAGCTTTTGTCATACAAGCCCTTAGAATCTACCTGTCCATAAGGCATTTTATTAAAAATCTTAAAACTGTATATGACCTTCTCTAATGGAATTGTAGTTATTCATTTTCAGCATAGCATATAGTTGGAAACAAATTGATTGGATTTTTCAGAAGTTAAATACATGGAGTGTCAGTGCAACTGAACCCCCTTTCAAGCTTTTGAATGGGTTAACTTGAGAAGGCATGGCCTTGAAATCAACAAGAGTGCAAACAAAAAAAAGGTTGAGAGGGTCCTGTTTATCCAAAATATGGACAGTCTGCAGTGGTTAGCTCACGTTGGTCTTCCACTTTTCAGATTTTAAATGCTTTTTTGTAGGCATTTCCTGGCTTGTATAATTGCCTTAGGTAAGGTGAGGGAAGTGGTGGGTGTTTTTTATGAAAGCATGTATAGTAAATGCTTGGGCTTTCTCTATCTTCTTCATTCTGTGGAGGGAAGATGTACTGTGGGCATTTGTCAAGAATCAGATTTCAGGGGAGATGTGTGGGACAAGGGGTGAGCACAGACTCACCAGGAATTTCAGGCTGAATATTTTCCCTAGTTCAGTGTTAAGCAAAGCAGTCTTACCCACAAGTCCTTAAACAATTAATTGAGTATCCTTTGACTTACATGCCTGCAGATGCAGTTCTGTAGTAACATTCTTGTGAGACACAGAAACTGCCGTGCCTCTCTGCAAACATTGGTGAACTGGGTTCTCCTGTAGCATTACAGCTTGGAGGAGAGAGGGAAATTCCTGCATGTTGTTAGAGATTTGAAACCTCGAAGAGTATGAGATTGTAAAGGACAATGAGTAAGAAACTAGAGTGGAGATTTCTTTGGTTAGATTCAACAGGTTGTTACTTACCCCATACTTCTACCGCCTGTAAAATACCTGATGTAACAATGAGATAAGTTGTTCCTAGAACCAAGGGGAGAAAACTATTCCACAAAAAAATTAGAAGGTGCAAATTCACTCTTCTTAATCAGGTCTGAGATAAGTATCATGAGGAAATCCTCCTGCAAAAAAAAAATTTGAATAAGATATTGTTAGTCATTTAATACATTGTAATTCAAGTGGATTTTTCTTTCACTTGCTTTGTTCTAGATAAGTGTTGTAATTTCAGCTTTTTATTATTTGGGGTTTTGTGGATGTCTTTTTTCTTTTTTTTTTCCCCCTCACCCTGAAAAGCTTTGTTATTATTATGTTATTTTGAGGGGTTTTATCTGCTTAAGAAAAGGTCAAAACTGTTAACATCTCTGTGTGATGTCAGTGACAACACTGTCTCCTACATGAAATTGGCAAGCAAGTTGTTCATGCTGTGTGTAACTAATCCTGCCTTCTGATGCTTAAGCTTTTATAAAAGGAGAGTCTGAATTGCCTTTACTGTGATTATGAGCAGTTGTGGACAGCAGTTTGAGTTCAGTGAGAACTGTGCTTTAACACCTGGATGTTGTTTTGAAAAAATAGCAGCCCCCTCCTCCGCTCTGGCACCCTCAGATATCTCAAAAGTCTAGTACATGGGCTTGTGTTTTTTTATATGTTTTGAAAAACTTGTCAAATTTTGTTAATTTCTTTTTTAAAGAGTATTAGTTTAATTAAACCTTTTGTGTCTTTATTAACATAGTTTGCTTTGAAGCATGAGGTTTCTTTTAAAAAACATGAAGAATTCCAACACCTCAGGCCCAAAAATACGAATTCTTGAACACAGTGGTAAACTGTCTGAGGCACGTGCATGAAGCTGCATACTTGCCAAAGTGTTTGCAGGCCTAAAGCATTCGGCTTTTTTTAAAGTTCTGTCATTCTCTTTTCCCATTACCTTGGAAAAAAAGAGATTCTACCAATAATGGTACCTTTATTTCTCACAATACACTATTTGGGAATTGACTATACTGTTTGATTTCTGTAAAATATGTAAAATGGTGCTGATTACTATAATTTGAAGCAGTTTGTTCTTGATGTCATGCTTAGAATAGTTCAACTTTTTTTTCTGAGCCATTTTCCAGTACCCAACAACCTTCCTTTAACATCTTTCTGAAATCTGTTTTTTGAGGATAGTTCTTTTTCTTCCTTTTCCTCCCCTGCCAATACTCCACTGTTAGTAGGAGAAAAGTAGTAGATTATTGCTAACGTTTTGTAGAGAGAAATTATACGTAAGAGGTAACTCATTTTGTACTTAACAGGCAACTTTGGATTTCCTGACTTCCCTGAAAGTTGTTTGGGGATGACTATGATGTAAATAATTTTTTAATTGATGAAATATTTGCAGTTTATATTGCTGATTTAGTTCATGGCATGGCTCATTTATTCCAGACGTCTTTCCCCAAAACAGATAGCCACGTAGTTGCTAGCAAGTGCTTATGATGTTAATTTAAGTTTTGCCATTATAATACTGTAACAAAGAAATACCCAGGTTTATTACGTTATGGGTACATTTTTATAAAACTTAAAAAATAACTGACTTCATGGGAGGTTACTCTGTCTGGAAAACTGAAATAAGTGTGTGTTAAACTTTAGTTCGGGGTCTTGATGTTGGAAGGTGTTTGCATTATATTAACATACTTAAACATAGTAGTTGCCATACCAATGTATGTATTGTAACTTAACATCCAGCACTAAAAGCATTTTAAATGTAACTGTAGAGAATGGAGTAAAGCTGAGGGAATGTTGCACATGGTTAACAAAGAAATACATACGAACAGTTTGTTATTTTGGTGGTGAGTTCAGCACTGAGTTACTTTAGGTAACAAACAGATGTAAGGAAGAGGAAACCAGGCTTTTTTCAGTAGTGCCCACTGATGGGACAAGAGGTAACGGGCACACATTGAAATATAGGAAGTCCCAACTGAACTGACCAAACTTCTTTTTTTCTTTTAAAACTGTGCAGATGGTCAAACGCTGGATGATGTTACTCAGTCTCCATCCTTTAAGATGCTCAAACTTCAACTGCTCAAGTGCTTGAGAAACCTTTTCTGCTTTGGGTGTGAAGTGGTGAGAGGAAGCGACACTGAAGCTGACTAGAATTCAGGACAAAAGGGGGAATTTCATGTTGCCCTCCAACCTCAATTGCTCTGCTATGTAGCAGAAGATGTAGCTAGAGGCCTGATACTAGCAAAGAAGTTATGCATTAGCCCAAAACTGTCTTCCTGATTTGCACTCTGTCAGAAACTGTACTGTGAAACTGATGGGTGCAGTATGCTGTGGATGTCACAAGCTTGTGCATTTTCAGGAAGTGATGAGAGAAGTTTATACTAGGAAGGGTGACCAAGGAGTTAGAATGTAGCAGTTACTGCTTATCACAGTATGGTTTGGGCTGGAAGGGAACTTAAAATCATGTAGTTTCAAACCCCCTGCTGTGGGGGTTTGAAACAAACACCTTCTACTAGACCAGCTTGCTCAAAGTCCCATCCAGCTTGGTTTTGGAACACTGCCAGGGATAGGGCATCCGCAACTCTGGGCAAATGCTCAAATTTTGCTTGTTTGAATTTGCTTGTAATTTTCAGTGATGCATGATTTCAGATGGAGAAAATGTATGTGTTAAGCCTGCCTGTATTCTTCCGTGTTATTACTGCTTTCTCTTGACATCCATTCTTGGCTATGGTTGGAGAAGAAGTAATGAGCCGAGAGGCCATTTGGTCTCATCAGCTTTTGGGTTTTTGTATGAGGTGTTCCATTGCATGAACAGAGATCACTAGAGAAACATAATTTTTAGTCCTTTGTGATTTTGAAGATTTGCTTAGAATGTTTTGACTTACAGTGCTTATGGCTCTGAATCTTAAGTGTTGGCATTTCCTGCTACAACTAACAAAAGAGACTCTCCTGCTTTGCGTAGGAGAATTTGGGGTCTGCAAGAGGAACAGAGGATAAATCTGTTGCTAGAGAAATAAAGGCTTTTTGGAAGGTTTTATTAAGAAAAAGGTAAGAAAATTTAAATACAAACATGGAGAAACTTGAACTAGCTGAGATTTCACATCTCTAAGATGAATTAGGAGGCCCTGCTGTCTCAGGAAACACTTGGGAAGTAGTTTCAAGTGTGACAGCATCTTAATGATACTTGAGACAAATTTCTGGTTTTCTCTCTTCGTCTTTATCCTTCCTTATAAGTCAGTTGAATTCATCCCTGGATTGTTTCTTTGCTGTACTTGATGCTGAAATTCACTTTTTAAGTAATGAAAGTATTTCCTGTCTGAAAAGGAGTTTTCCAACTCTTACAAATCCAAACCCTTCTCATCCTCTTTTTTTTTTATTAGTAGTTCTAGTTCATGGGGTTTTTTTTATTCTTGCCTGTCATGTGTAAGTGATTAACTGTATGTGAGAAGCTACTCTTGAGATTTGCAGAGATTTGAAAGATTGATCCTTGAAAGAGGCAAATGATTTTCAGTCACTTTACATTAAAGAAAGATCTAAGGATCTGAAGGAAAAACATAGTGTATAGGGTTACAACTCTGTGCTTGTAAGGTACAGTTTATTGTATTGGGAGTAAAGATAAATCTGCTCCCACTTTTTGATTTTGTTTTTCTGTGTTAGGTAACATCAGAATACCTGCAATAAGTTGAGAGTTGTCTGTTCTAGAGTCTTTTGTGTCTTGTTGCTGCTCACCTGGCTCAGTCAGTTTATGGTTAAAATGAGCTTTTTGACTGAATTTGGGAAGGAAAGGGAAGAGGAGAGAGCAGGTGAATTTTAAAGGAGTGCTTCAATGCCCTGCATGTAAATATAGAAAATTTAAATAGATGTTTAAGTTGTTAGAAAGGCTAAATCATGCCTTAGCCACTTGCTGGAAGAAAGGGAGAAATAATTTATATATACATATATGTATCTATCTTTTGGGAATGAGATTGAATTTATGCAGGACAGGCTAAGAAAAACAAAACAAGTGGTGTAGAATTCGGATGAATGGAGCATTGGAACGTATGATTTAATGTACGGGGCAAAAATTGTTGAATGATTTCACGTGCAGAAGAAATGGAATGTTTATTCTCAGAGTTTGTCAGTAAAATGGTGTGTGGCTACCTCTACAGAGGAGTATACTCTGAGAAGTCTTAGGCTGTATTGGATAGTTGGGTTTTTTCCCTAGACAGTTGGGAGCTACAGCAGTTTTTGTTGCAAATCTTCCAGGTGTTTTTTAACGGTGATGGTGTACAGTGAAATACAGTGCTGATGTTGGCATCTTTCAGACAGATAGGATTTTTAGGTTTAGTGTTAGATAGTTTAAACTTAACTTTTTGTGAAAGATTTACAAATTCATCAGTTTATTCCTCAGTTCATTGATGATAAGCCTGATTCTTTTCACTGTTTATTAAATCTCTTTTCTTCCTTTTGATATGACTGTGATTCACAGCTGTGTCCGAATAATGTAAAAAGAGTCTAGTCAATATATGTGCTTAAAACATATAGGCATGTGTTGAAACTTGGCTCTTTTTCAGGCACACATACTTACTAAGGGGCTGGTATTTTTGCTGGATATTCTTTTTAGCTGCTTCTGAAATACGAGATGTTCCTTGGCTTCCCATGTGAACATTATTGCAGGATACTTCAACTAAAAGTGCACACAAGAGTGAGAGAATGTGCGAAAAGACTCTTTCCCTCACCCAAATGTATTGTGGTAGAGCTGGTTTGAAAAGGTGTGAAGATAGCCTTCCTAAAGACATGCTGTGAATTGATAGTATAAGTATATAAGAACTTACAGAGACTTAAAGATGTCCAATTTTTCCAGTTATAACCATCCACGACTTTGGGAATTGCCACAATAAAAGTGGGAATATGTGCAGTGTTTACATTGGTGTGTTCAAACTTCTTAATCAAAAATAGTGATGGTTCTTTCCAACCTCTGTGTTCTAACCTTCGCCTATGTGTTAGGGAAAATATTGAAACCTTTCCTGGTAGTCTGGGGGCTGTTATGGATATGATTTGTCTTCAGGCAGTACTGTTAGCCAGGACAGAGAAATGGAGGAAAGTGTGGACAGCATTGGTCTCTGAGCTGTATCTTGATTTGGTAGTTGAGGTGAAAAGAGCAAGTAAAATTCACGTGTAAACAGGAGATAACGTGTGAGGATCCTGCCAAGCAGTGTTGTCTTCTCTCTTTATGGCTGGTTTTGTGCTCTGCGGAGGTAGGCTCAGGTCTGCTGCCAGTATGTGTACTAGTGTGACTGTTTTTTCAGATTTGTCTTAATGTTCAGGATACATGTACACACACACACTTCAGCATTATATGTGTAAAGGGAAGAAAATGGCAGTGGTCCATTTTGCTCTTAGTGATAGTAGTACATTTACTAACGTAGCTCAAGAGTTGAAAAAGTACCTGTTATCTTCTCTTTTCTGATTTGGTTTATATCCTGGGATTTATTTAACTGTAAAAGAAACCTAGTCTTTTTACATTTGATAGAGAAAATATATTTGAGGCATTTAGAGAAATTATAGGGTTTGTGAGTACCAGATTTTTGTGTTAGCTTTTGGATACTGTTGCTGAGGTTGAGCCAAATGGGAGGAATTTGGAATGCAGAAAGTTTTGTCTGGAAGGCTAGAAGAGTAAACCATCAGAAGCTGGGAACAGATTGTCTACAAAGGGGTACAGTATCTTCTGGGAAGAGTATGTGCTACTTGGTACTGACGTTACAGATGCCATCTCAGTATGTAATGACAGATAAGTACAGAAAATCTGTGATCCTGGCTGGTAGCAATTCCTTACCTCTGCGGATTATAGGTGTAAACAACGCCCTATATGGAGGGGAGGTAAAATCATTAGCAGGCTTTTTGCCCTGGCAGGAGCTTGGAGACAGCAGGAAGTGTTCAAGACAGGGAAATACAGGCTTAGAGGATCAATCCAGAGGAAACCTGAGTTCAGATGTTAAGAGAACTGTTGCGTGCAAGCATGCTTTGTGGTCTGTACAGATCCTTCTTTGAGCTTCGAGAAGTGTTGAAAATGTAGTAGCAGTATTTTAATGTTGCTTTCCTAGCCTGCATTAGTTAAATAGCAAAACAATATGGAATTTTGCTCGAACAAAGCGATGTGAGAAAGATGGGGACAGACTTTTTAACAGGGCCTGTTGTGATAGGACAAGGGGTAATGGATTTAAGCTGAAAGAGGGTAGATTTAGATTAGGTATAAGGGCTTCTTTATGAAGAGAGTGGTCAAACTAGCAGAGGTTGCTCAGAGAGCTGCCACGTGGATGCCCCATCCCTGGGAAAATTGAAGGTTAGATTGGACAGAGCTCTGAGCAACCTGCTCTAGTTGAAGATGTCCCTGCTCATTGCAGGGGGGTTAACTAGGTGACCTTTTAAAGATCTCTTCCAGCCTAAACTGGTCTGTGATCTTTTTGTCTATCTAAAAACTTCGGTTCGTAACATTTTTCTTCAGTGGTCTGAAACACTTCATTTCAAGTTTTGGGTGAAAATGAGATGATGAATAACCTTAGAGGATAAAAAAAGAGTTTATACTCTCCCCAGGTTGCATGGGAAAGTCAGTGATCACCACTGCTACAAACAACCTTTACACAGATAAATTTAAAAATGAAACTCTCAAGTACCTTTCATGTTGTTTTTGGCAGTAAGTTATCAGTCTCAGTATAGACAGTGGGTATAAAGCCTCCCCTCTGCCCCCCCATCCCACAAAAAAAAAGCCGCTAGAAGTGTTCCCCCCGAAGCAACAACAGCCTAGGAGGAGGGCTGGAAATGGAAACTTAATTTGATGCTTCTTACTGTTTTAAACAAAGGCATGAGCTTTTTTTATACGCTTTGAGTGCAAGTTCTGTCACTTGTGTCTCAGAATAGTTGTATCTATTGACAAATTGCTTTCCAACATGAGAGAGGTGTTATCACTTTCAGTTTTGAATTGATTTCTCTAATATTTTCTGAGTGGACTATATGGCTTTTCTTACAAATTACAAAACAATGACTGTAACTTCCTGACTGATTTCATCCAGCAGCTTTACCTGTTGTGTAGTAATCACATGTTGTAGTACTATAAATTTATTTTAGGTTTTACCTGTCCATGAATGCACACATGCAAGAATCCAGAAGGCAGTAGCACTAAATCTAATACATAAATAAGCTCTGCCATGCATAACCATTGTATGTCCTTATAAATACAGAGGTTTGTTAGTTTGTCAGACAAATATGTGGCATTTCAGAAAGGTATCCATGTCCGTGAAATCATTCACAAGACTGTGTCTGTCAACTCCTTCCCAGTACCTAACAAAGCAGTCTCTGCTTCTGTTTGTTGTGTTTCCTTTCTCCAGTCAGGTGTCTGGACTCAGCTGCACGTGGGCTGCTTTGGGTTCAAGTTTACTCTGTCTTCACAACCTTTCACTCATAGCAGGGAGGGCCCATGTGCTTGTGCTGTGTGGCTAACCAGATGCCAGAATGGTCCTCCCCAGACTTACGTGGTGTTGCTTGCGCAGCTCTTTTCTAAATCAGAACTAAGAGGGCTCCTTTGGCTCACTTAAAGCTTTATCAGGCAGCTCTCATCTAGCCTTTTATATTCAGTGTGTTTAGCATGGGGAATCCAGCTCCTCTGCTGGCACATGATTACCGCTGGCTTTTGCTGGCCCTTGGGAAGGAAAGAAGGGGAGGGCAGGAGTAGTGAGGTCTTGGCATATACCTTTCCTTTCTCATTCCTGATCTTCATGATTGTGAGTGTTTCTGATTGTGGTATTCTGGAGAGAAGGTCTCAGTGAGATTTGCTTGTAAGTTTTAGGAACAAGGTATATTTTTTTGACTCATTTGTTTCTCTGAGCACAATATGGCGTAAAAGCATTGGTAGCTATTTCAGTTTTCAGCTAAGATCTGGTGAGGTTCAGCCATGATAGTATAGTATTGGCTCATTGATTTTTAACTGTGGAAAGCAGTTTCACAGAAGTGAGATATGTATCTCTCTTTACAGATCTGGAGAGGTGGCAAATTGTCTTGAAAGGCTGGTGGCAGAAGCAGGAAGAGAGTCCAGCTCTGCTGGACGCTGAGTCCAGAGTTCCCACCATGAGACCAGGCTGGTTATAAGGTCTCTAGCTCATTCCTTACTTCAGTTACTGTTGCTGAATAGTAATACTCCAGCAACAGTACCACGTCATTATGCTTCGAAATTGTTCAAGGGAAAGGGTTGCAGAGCAAACATGAGAATTTTTAACCATAGGAGTTGCCAATCTTACACCTTTCCTGGAGAGAAATGCTCCCTTTATGCATGAAACTAAGCCCAGGCACCTTCATGGACTGTCCACCAGTTAATCCCTTAGATTCCTTTTTTGCACTTTTCAGCTTGGCCCCTTTGCACAATTAATGACTTATATTTGAAAAAGCTCTGCCTACTGGGTACCCCCAGTTCTCCTAAGCATTGTAGGGTTCTTCTGCATAAGAGTGTTTGTGTGTGTGTTTGCACACCCAAATGAAAGAGGGAGTAAGAAACTGGCATGTGACAAATTTCTCTCCCATCATCCCCTCTCAGAAATTTTCCTCCCACTGTTATTGTCCTCTCTCTGTATTTTGATTCCTCTTCTTTCAATAGAAAATTATTTGACTTATCTTTTCAACAGCCCAGCAGGTAAAACATATTTCTCTTGGAACACCAGCAGGCTGAGTGGACTGCTTTATTAGCTGAAGTCAGCATGTGGTGTGCTTGTGCAGTGAGACTGGCATGTTCTGCCTCACATACCAAAGCTTAAAAGCATGCACGCAGTCCTTATTTGGGCCTTAGCTGATTTATATGATCCCTCAGTCATGTTTCTAGTCCCTCAGGTGACATTCATTCCTCTTCTTTTTTGTTTCTCTCACTTCCAACAGTGCTCATCACAGTTGGACCTCAGCAAAATTTACGCTGTTTTCTCAGGACATTGATGACTACAGTGTCTCATTGTAGGTCAGTTTCAGTGACTTCAGTATTTTTCTTTGAGCTACCAGTTCCATAAAAGCCTCTTCTACTGACTGTCATGAGAATTTACATATAGTGCAATCTCTGCTTGGTCTACAGCACCCTTTTTCAGACCCAAAGAGACAGGAGATACTGAGATTACTTAGTGATCTGAGGTTAGTAAAGGTACGCTAATAGCCTGCTTTCTACATGCAGTCAAGTCTATAAAGAGCAGGGGGGGCTGGCTGCATGTTCTGATCACCTTGGTGATGATCACTGATCACCTGGTGACCAGTTTGGATCACTTTTCACATAGAGCAAGGAGAAGTAGGCAGGGAAATTTTTCAAGTGCTCTTGTTCTTTGAACAGTGACTGCTTATCAACCTTGACTGCGCCAGATCTGGTGCTTTCCTTGGACTGGTCTGTTAATTCTCAACTGCTGCAGGAAGTTACTCCTCTAACGCAGATTTCTTTCCTGTTTTTATAGAAGCATAGCAACTTGCTAATTACTGGCAACCTGACTAAAGCGCTTCTATAAAAAAACTATGCAGAAGGTACTTGTGACCTGACTATTAAATGTTTAGTAATTAACTGTAGACTTTCATTCAAAGGACTCTCTTGATTTCAGTGGGTACTACGAATGTATTAGAACTGTAGGACTTAAGTAATAGTTACTTACCATCAGGCAATTTCATTTATATTTTAGAACCACTGACACGCAAGTTCTAAAGATACATTCTTGCCATTTTATATTCCTATCCTAAACCCTCATTAGAAGCCTGTACTATGTTTCTAGTCCTTAGAGGAGACACTTGTTAACTTCCTATGTGATGAAAAGTCTTTGCTGTTTCAGTGGTGTTACACACAGTTGGAGACGTCCTCTTGAAAAATTTGAAAGCATAACCACTAGTTGCATTATCCTACCGCAACTTGTGACTAAAGTGGAGAAACAACCTTAGTCAGTATTAGTTGCCAAGCCTTGCGCACTGTGGGATGAAGAGGCAGACTTTGCAGTTAGTGCTTCTTGGGAGCCGCTCTTGATGTCCATGTACATTCAGAGGAGTTAGGCACAGTATCTTTGTGGCAATCTTAGACTAACTGAAAGAAATGAGACAAGATAAACCCTTTTAGTGTACAGATGGTTAGCTGCTCACTGGCTGCCCAATCCATGAGATTTTGTCAGCTGTGATGTTAATGTACAGCATCACAAAAGTGAAGTCAGTGATGGGATGCTTTCCTTACAGTAGGGAATGGTAGGAGCTTGGCTCAAGCAATCTTACATCACTGAAAAGGTGCCTGTTGTAAGAATTCTTTTGCAGTCAGGCTCAAGAAGCCACAAGGCCACCCATAAAGCCAAATGCAGCCTAATTGCACCAAATAATTTATTCTCACACCCTCTCCTTTGTTTATTGAAATCACAAAAATTTTATCTTAAGTATTTGTAGCTAAGATATTTTTGGGAGCTGTGACATCTTCTTAAGATGGAATACCTTTTCAGACACTGACATAGAGCTAAAATTTGAGGTAAACTAAGGAAGGTTAAAAGTAGAATTACATTCA
Source organism: Eulacestoma nigropectus (assembly GCA_013397775.1). Taxonomy (NCBI): domain Eukaryota; kingdom Metazoa; phylum Chordata; class Aves; order Passeriformes; genus Eulacestoma; species Eulacestoma nigropectus. The sequence continues at coordinate 38,360 of VZTE01005908.1, forward strand.
GTTAATACACTGAATGTGAAAAACCTTGATTCTCTCACTTGTTTCCTTTTGTATGTGACACATATGCCAGGATTGTCTATCTTGTTCATGAGCAGTGCCAAAAATTCATGTTTTCTGTAGATTATGCATCTATTTTTTCTGAGTTTACTGTTTAGGTTTTTTTTTCTGTGTTCCAGCTCTGGCAGAAGTTTAGCTGGTCAGAACCAACCGAGTTTTTCTATTAGATTTTGGTTTTCAGCATATTGATGGCAGCCCCTCCAAAGTAGGGATTTTTTTTGAGATGCTTTAAGTTTCGTTTCTTCTGTGAGTGTTTCCCTTCAAAGTTCTTAGTTCAGTACTGGGATGATTGATGCAAACTTGAACAAACACAGCTGACTTGAGCATTTCTGCAGCTCTTTTTCAGCAGGGATCTTCAGGGAGACGGTGAGTGACAGAACTGGCAGGCTGGCTGTGCACCAGCCATGAGAAGCTCTCTGTTGTTACACGGAGCAGAGGCTTTCTGAGGCGAGCTGAAAACTGTACTGTACAGGATACTGAGCAGGGAAGCTGGGTCGGGCTGACTGCTGATCCTGATGCCCCTATTATGAGGGGCCTGTAAGGAGTGTTACTCAGCAGCTGTGATATCCCTGGTGTGGTGCCAGTTAAATAATGTGAATGTGACGTTTCAACCAGCTAGCAGTTGGACTTAAGCAAAGGGGATGGGAGGTTTCATACAAGGCAGCAATTAATTGTATCATCTGAGAGAATGTGAAGCGGCTGAAGTATTCCCTGGAATAAATGACTTGAATAAAGTTGCCTGTAATACAAACCTGGAGAATCTAGTGTTTATTAAATAATTTGACTGGGGAACTGAGTTCTAATGACAGACATTGTTGGGCCAGATAATTGTCTGGCCACTCAGTTTCACTGTCCCCTGGAATTAATGTACCCCTCTCTGCTGTTGCTTTGGAATTAGTAAGTACTTCTTTCTGTAATGTATTACCAATGTCTTTCTTTAATTCCAAAATGAGAGATCAAAATAAGGACTGTTATACATACCAAATTTCAGATTGAAGGGGTGTGTGTCTGAATTTCTTTGTTTTGCTTTATTTCCTTTAGTACTTACTTGTGTGTCCACAAACTCTAGTGATTGTTAAATCACTGGGATAGTGAAAATAAAATTTTTCCAGTGGATGTAATTCAAGCACCATAATTTCAGAAAGCAAATAGTGCTGATTTTCACTTGCCCTCAACACTTCTCATGCCTAAGTTTTTAAATGAAAGATTTTAAATCATTACAGTATTTAGTTCTCAAAACAAATCTCTGTAAGCATTAAATTGTTAGATTAATAAAGACAACTTGAAGTAATCCTCATGTGACCTTAAACTGTTTACAAACCAGTTGAAATTCCTAGTTAACCTCCACCTTCTCGCTTTTGATTTGGACTTAAAATAATGGCATGCAAATAAGACCTGCTAACATTCTGAACAAAAACTTAGCCATTTTTTTACCTAGTTCACATTTCTGAACGTTACTTTGCTAATAGTGTGGGGCTTTTTCATATTGGAATGTAATAGGCATGTTGCAGGCAATGGAGTTACTGGGCAGAAATGCTGTCAACAGTATCATGAAATATTGCTCTTTCAATTAGTGTAGTTGATTTTTTTTTTTTTTTATTGCTCCCACTGTACCATTTTTGGTAAAGAGGGTGGAATTTGGTATTTGTGATGTGTGTGGTGTATTTAAGGAGCAGCCTTCGGTGTCAAACAAACCTCTGAGTTCCCTTCTGGCAGCAGAGTTTGTGAAGGAATGCACTGTCTCACTGCTGCCTGGCAAGGCACGTTTCCTTTCCCACACCAGCCTGCTTTGCCCCTGAGTGCAGGGGTGGAAAGGGAGATCACAGGTGGACTTGCCACCTAATGAAAAGAGGAATGAAGTGGTAAGAGCGTCGCTTTCTCAGTCTTTTTAGGTCTTAAAGAAATTGATTCTCATTTTGGAGTCTGTTTATAAGAAGGTGGGTTTTGTACCTAAACTGCTGATTTGCTTCTAGAATCTGCTTAGTAAAATTAGAGTATATGTGCATCACATCATGGTGATTTACTTGTAAATGAACTTTTACTGTAGATTAAAACACCCTTTCTACCTGAGAAATTCAGTGTGCAGGTGTGTTTTGGGGAAGGGGTGTTTCTGGTTTTGCTTATCTCTTTTGGTCTGTGGAAGATTGGTTGAGGTAGATGCTCTTCTGTTACACAAAAGTCTTTGGTAGAGAGGTTGAAGGTACTGTGAAATTAACAGAGTTGGGTGAAACTTCAAAAACCTTTTCTGTTTTTTAAAAGAAACTTTTTTAAAAAGCTGTGGGTTGATTTGTGAATTTCTTTTTCCACCTTTAGTCTTGTGAAAACATTGAGTATAATCAAATATGAAGTCTATGTTAGGTGGTTTTCAGAATAAATTTTTTTAAGGTTTGTAATTTTCTTTTTTCCTATCTTTGTTCCTTAATTCATCAGAATTACTGTATTTTTGAGAAAAATGAAAACCCTTCTATTTCAGACCTTGGTCTCTGAAAGACAACAATTGAAAGGAGGTGAGGAGTGGACTGACTAAATCTTAAGGGCGTAGAGGGGTGGGAGCAGAAATGTCGCTTAAAGACATGAAAATACTCTCTAGAAGTGGTTTCTAAACTTTCGAACTAATGCTTTCTGATGTTTGAACTTTTCAAATATTGTTTCTATATAAAAACTATTGCAAAAATGATAGGTTGCCTAAAAGGTGTCTGTAGTCACCTCTTATGAGAGACTTGTGTGCTCAGTGCTATAATGTTTGCATGTGCTTGGAGAGATGCTAACTCTGATGTCTAACAGGAGGAAAAAGGAGGCGTGTTGTGTTAGTAATCCTCAGTTTGTGCAGAACCCTTGTGTCTTGTAAATGGACACTGCTTCTCTTAAATGTGTTGCCTGTAGTCCTTTAAGAGGTTCACTTGAATGTGCTGATGGCCTAAATGTCTGACATTCTAGTGTTCATCTTCCACTAGCCTTTTTCCTTCAAACTAAGTTTGATGCAAGATACTAATTTAACGAAGTAGAGAGATGTCAGGCTTGTAAGGAGGCCAAAGGCCACAGCATCAATGCCATGAATTGTTAGGTGTATATTGTACTTGTGGAATCTGAACAAGAGATGCTAATACATCTCAAAGTTATTCCATTTAAAGTGAGAAATTGGGAGTAGGGTGTGTTAAGCAGTAGACTGACCATTTTTTCTTGTGATCCCTTTCTTGTTTAGTTTTATGCTTGGAATATGTTTTCAGATATTACTTGAAAAATAGCAAAATCATTTCACAGCTAGGTTGCAGTCATGAAGTAAAGCTTGAACTTTGGAAGCTGTAGATGGTAGGTCTTGCTCAGAGGTAGAAGTTTTTAGTCCTCACCTTGGAGAAGGTGCTAGGCTGGACTTTGTACCAGACAGTACATAAGCTATATTAAGCAGATATGGCATCAAATACGTAACAAGCACACTTACTATAATAATTCTTTATTCGTATAAGGTACATTCTGAACACTTGTAGCTGCTACATCTCCTTCAGAAGCTGTGTTTGGATCTGCAAAAAAACAAGCTATGTCTAATTCTTGTCAGATCAGCTTCCAAATGCACGTTTTAAGGGTCACAAAACATCTTTACAGACACTTACTCTTCCCCTTAGATCCTGCCTTTTTTTCTGTCAAAATTCTTGTGGATGATTTTTCCTGCTATTGCTAGCTGTCTTTCAGCTAGGTACCATACTGTAGAGATGGATGAAGCTTGTGGGCTGAGTATCAAGTGCATGCAATACACACATAGACCTCGCCAGATATATAGGTGCTCTCCCTCACCAAGGAGTGAAAGAACTGCTGAATCCTCTTTTTTTGAGAGTGAGCAGGTCAGGACTGGAAGCACAGGCATGGTCACAAGCATGTGACGGGGAAAGCAGAGAATGGTGTTTGAATGCATTGTATTTCTGCCATTCAATCCAGTTAACTTGAATTTTCTGTCTGTAAAATAATAATAAAAAAGATATTCTAATAAAAACTATTGTAAAGTCTTGGGGAGCAGATAATTCTCAACAGAGATCGTCATATGGAGGTTTCTCACACATTAAAATCACACAGAAATAGGAGAAATTGCTTTTAAGACCTCACAAAATGAATTATCTTGACTTATAAATCATGGGGTTTTTTTTTAAAGTTTGGATTAATTCTAATAAGTTTACCTTTATAATTGTTACACATTAGAGTTAGTTAGGAAAGTGATACACTACTTAAGCTTCTCTGGTCCTTCGTTTCTTAGAATTTCATGGTTGTAAAATGAATAGCTTTATTAGTGATGGAAAACAGTTATGTGCAGTATAACCTGAAAAGAGGATCAGTTACGGTAGCACTATGGATCTTCATTAGGATGGAGATGCAAAACATTTAAGCTCTTTTTTTGCCTGTAGCTGACATATATAGACAGAGTTTGGAAGGTTCTTCTTTCCAGCTGTGTCTTCTGCTTGATTCAGCCAGCTTGTTATCAGATAGTTCTGTAATAAAAACAAATTAATGGATCAAGAATGTAAAACAAAAAGCTTCCAGGATGTGTCTGCCTAAAAAGCGACAGCTGAAACACAAGAGCTGGTTGGCTATTTTACTGAGCTTTATGAGCTCTAGACGTCTCTCTGTTGGTTCAAAAATGTTATGAGTGATAAATATTATCTCCCAGAAACAGAAAAATGGATAAGTATAGAGTAGTGCAAGTGTAAGTCTAATTGGTTAAACCCCAATTAAGTGAAATTAAATTAAAATGCTTAGAAAGCAGGGTGAATTCCAGAGAGTGCAGATTCTTGGAAGAAATGAATCCCAGCATTTCTTTGTTAGATCATCCTAGGAAAGTAAACAAGAGCTGAGAGTGTATGAGTTGAAAATTCAATAGCACTATTGATAAAAAGAAGAGAATTCACAATTTCACTTGGAGGTAAGGGACTTCACATAGCAGGTAGATATTCCTGCAGTCTTTTTTTTCTGTGTGTTTCTATAAGAAGTCTGTTTACTAGCTGGTTTTAACAGCAACAGAATAGAGGCTTTTCTCCTTGCCAGAGATATTTCTTGTAATTTTTTGAATTCACACATTAAATGTAGCTTCTATTTTCTTTCTTTGTGTGGGCAACATTGGTTTTGTGACAGGTACCATGAAAGTGCTATGGAAAGGAAAACTGGGGAAGCACCTTGAGTTATGAGAGAGTAAAATCTTTATTAAATAGGAGAAGGAAGTAATAAAAACAGGAGTAGGTACAAGATTCATTGAGAAGCAGAGGTAATATGAAATCAAAGAAAGGAACTACTATCCCTGTAAAGCATCCTGACAAGGCTGATTTTGGATTAGGAGGAGAGATGGTGCAAGGGGCTTGTAAGTAGCTAAATCAAAGGCCAAATGGCTTGTCATGAGAAATCTGGTGCATGGGAAAGGGGAGTGAGGACATGGATTTCTGTAGCGATTTGTCCGTATGCTTTGTTTTTTCTCCTGTGAGTCAGAGGTCGCATCAGAGTTGTCAGAGCATAATTAGCTGCCCATATCTTGCAGAGTCTGGTTAGAGGCATGTTCTCATGCTTTGTGCCATTCAAAACACAATGCTAGCACTTTTTCCTGCTTAGTTTTTCTAAGTGGCTGTGAATAAGCTTTTTCAAATAGTAGTTTTGGAAGATAGCAGTTAGACTGCATTAACAAAGGCCTACAAGGCTGGAATACAAGGCTGAAATAAAGGCCAGTAAGAGATTTGAAATAACAATTTGACATGGTGAAAAGCCTTATTGTGGTTTTAAGAAAACTGAAAATCCTCCACAAATGTACCAAAACTGATTTACAGACAGAGAAGTATGTTTGTAGTGACCTTGGGTCTGAATACCTGCTTTGAGGATTTGACCAAAATGCTTTGCAGATCAGAGAAATAAAAAGCATGTGTAGTAAGTATACAGTTACACTTGATGTCTGGAATGAAAAACAAAACTTCAGCTCTTATTTTAAGGTTCTCTGCACCTTTTTTTACTACAGAATTTGTGATTATAATTTGTTTGCTAAAGTTATTCAGTGACAAATGTGCTCTTATGCATCTGAAAATATCTATTGAAATCAGAGAGCAGCAGGATATATAAATCATGTTCTAACTCTCCTTTGGTATCCTTAGAGAGGTTTTTATTTTTTGTTATTTTGTTTTAAGCCAAAATAATTTATATTGTGCTAGTAAGCTTTTCATAATGAGCTGTATACCCCATAAATAAGAGAAACTAAGTAAGTGTGTATGTAGTGAGTAGGAAGGAGGGGTATTTTTTGTTGGATTTGTTCACCAGTTTATGTAGATGTCAGTAGTATTAAAACCTGAAAGAAACCAGCACTGTGGAAGCACAAATGTTCTTAGACATTTCAGCATCCAGTGTGCAGTATACGTGCTCAGCTAAACAGGGAATAGGGTTCTTTAGGTTTCATCCCTGTTCCTTATTTAACACGACTGTGAATTTTGCTTCATTTTTGTATTCTTTCTGCCTTCTATACATGCATGTATCTTAAGTTCGGTGATGTAGTGTTAGGAAAACTGATGACAGACAAAACTCTCCCCTTCTAGTTTTTCCCACGTTTCCATTTGGAGTTTTGAATAATCACAACAGGGGAATGGAGCTTTTCTACAGACAGAGGTCTCAGTCTTGGTTGTGAATCTCTTCTTCATTTCAGTTCACTGGTGTTTGAAGGCTTGGGCAAGGTCTCCCAACTTCTCAGCCAAAGAGAGCTGGTGTTTCAAGATGCTGAAGGACCCTCTGCTTGCTTACCATCCCAAGAACAGTTGGTAGCTCATGTTTCTCATTGCTAGAAGTAGCTGGCCATGGATCATTAGTAGAAAATACCTTGTCATTAAAAGAGTGAGGAGGATTTGTGTTCTGATATGGAAAGTGAGGAGAAAAAACCCAGCCTATTCAAGATGAAAAATTAAATCTCTGAGGGTTGGTTGTGTTACGTGTTTCCCTCTGCTCAAAAGGGTAAACTGTCTCTTGTGTTTGAATTTACATTGTCTTTTGACATAATCACATTGATGGTTTGGAGAAAACCATTGAAAAATTTGCCTTTTAGTCAGAACTGAGGATCACGTGGAAGTGTATGATCACCTTTTGCTAGATGCTATAGATTAAGCAATGTTTGCATTAGGGTATGAAAACGGTTTCTGTTTGTTTTATATTCAAGACTAAAGTGGACTGTAGAAGGCACGGTGTTCCTGGTTTACCCTTTTGTCTTGAACTGAGAGGTGCTGATATCTTTTGCCAGAAAATCTGTATCATTAGAACATTTTGTTTACTAGATAGGAGAGTTCGGTGAGTAGCTACAATTATAAAAGCAGATAAAAATAGCCAGTTCCAAAATAGATGAGTTTTACCTTGTTTAGTTAACTTCTGATTTCTGCTTAATAAATTTATGTAGAATATGTCTCAGGATGCTGTGAACTAGAGTATATTGTGAAGTCACTTCAAAAATCTTGTCAATAAGGAGAATTTGAGAGTAAAGCATCGTGTCAGAGAGGTGTAGAAACAATAGAGCTTTGAATTAGTTTGAGTTGCAGAAGTGTAGGGGAGACCAATTAAATCACTTTCACCAATTACTATGATGCTCTGAGTGCATACAATCATACAGTTTTCTGCTGTGACTGCCTGCCAGATATCTTCCCTTGAAAAGGAAAATGGGCTACTTTGGGCTGCATCTACAGATGGTTGTTATTAGTGCCTTTCTATAAGAGGCAAGGATTACATTTCATGGCAAGCAGGCCATTTAAAGGCAGAAGAAAAATTTGAAACCTGTGGCTCTATGCTTTTGAGTGGGTTAGTGAATTTTTTCCTTCCCCTTGCCTTTAGATGTAAAGGTTAGACTAGCACAATAATGAAAAAAAATCAAACTTTGTATCCACTTACCGCATCAGCAGTATGCTGTTCAGGTGCCTGGCATTTAAGATGCCTGGCAGAGAGAACCTACACTTCCACAGACATGAGGATGCAAACACCTTCCTTCTCTGTGCAGACATTAGTGCATGCAGGTATGACTGCAAAAGATGAGAAAGCATTTAAAACCACATTTGAACATCGATTCTATATTGAGGCTTGAAATGAGGTAGTGAAAGTTTGAGGTATTTATGAAAGTAAATGAGGGAAAGAAGAATCAGGGATACTTTAACTTTCATGTTTGCTTTCATGTTTTCACAAGTGAGCCAGCAGTGAATTTGCAGCAGCAATATTTATGGCACATGAAGACTAGCCAATTTCCAACAGTAAAACTAAAGAACTGGAATTATGTAAATGTCTGTAGGATGGACAGTGAGGAGAAAACTGCTTCCTTCTTTTACCAACCTTTACTGCAGGCTGAAGCTGTGGGGACATTGGTCTTACTGTGTTTTACTGTAGCTTGCATGATCCCTCTAGCAATGCTGATGTGTTAATTGAAAAACAGACAATTTCTCAGAGCGTGTTACAATTACCTAAATGATGAATGCTGCAATAAGGCTAGCTGTTAAGATAATGAATGGTCCTTTCCCCAAAGGAGATGGTTTTCAGTCTGTGACTGTTTTTTGCTTGTAGTCTCACAGCTCAGTAGTCCTATTTTCAGCATTTTGTAATACGGGCTATTACAAGCAATTATACTGACCCACTTACTGTCTTTCATGTTGGCTGCAAAACATGTATATTGATGGCCAAGTGTAAAACTTCTTACTAGTCTGATCTGCCCTTGTGATGGAGCATTCTTTTGTTCACATGCATTAACTCCGTTAAAGTATAAAACACTGAAAATAACACTTCTGCAAATTGCACAGAATAACTGCTTTGGAGAGAAAGAAAAGGGCTACTTGAATGTGGCTTCATAAAATAAGGAAACGAATAGAAAACTATTAACTGATATTTCAGCTTTCATTTAGTCGTATTAGTTTTCTTTTTGTACATCCTGATTAAAGTCTGCTTCCCAATATGTTTTTCCATTGACATGTCTGCACCACCTGATAGTAAGAACCAATGTAAAGTGGAGTCAATATGACTTTATCCTGTGCAAATACAATTCACCTCAGCAAGAAGAACTACGAAAAACTCAGTTCCTCCCTTGAAAATCTTGATCTCTCATCAGTGGCAGTGAAGAAGCACTGCAGCTTCTTTGGTTTTAGTGAAGTTGAAACAACTGCAGTAACCTTTTGCTTCTGCAGTGAGCTGAATTTTAGTTTTTTAATGAAGGGTTTTGTAGGAAAGGGTGTAACTGAAACATGTAGTCACCATTGCTTGGGATTCTGGTTTCCCCTTCAAGAGTTTTATCAAGAGCGAGAAAGTTTATTTACTTTAAGAAAAACATATTTTACCATATCAGTATATTTGAGCAAATAGGTTTCTAGAAGAAGAGTGTGCTAGTGTAAGACTTGTAAAGAAGTCTTACTTAGAAACAAAATTTTCTCTATTTGATACATTGCTCAAACAAACCAGGAAATCTGTTAGCAATCTCTAATGCTGTCACACTTTGCAGAAAGGGAAGTGGTCCCTGTCATATAACCTGTGTAATAAATATACCATTGTGTGTAAACATACCTAGCTCTCTGTTGAGGATGACCTCATTTTGTTGCTGCTAATTGTCTGGTACTGCAAGTCTTGTGCTGCAATTAGTGCACATGTATTTGCAGTGGTCCGCCTCTTGAAGTCAATGCTTCATTGTCTTTCATTCATTGTTTTAGAAGCAAGGCAGATTGTTGCTATTCAGACAACCATTGCTCTGAACATTTTTTTATTATTTTTAAAGGGATCCCCCTTAGATTTTTTTTTTTTAAAGCAACCCTAATCTCAGTGGGAGAAAAGATTTGTTGTCTTTTAGTTGAGTAAATTCTCAAAGATAGTCCAAAATTATTAAAGTTTGTCACTGATGCTTAACAGCACTAAGACTGACAAAAAATATCCATGTGGTTGTGTGGTATAGCTCCAAGTGTTAGCTCAGAAATTTAAACTCACTTTGAGAGGAGTGGTAGAAAATGTCAGGTAATTGCTGCCTAGAGGGCATGTTATTTTCAGAGCAGCTTGTGGACAGATGCGTGTGAAAGATGTGTTTGGTTTTGTTGATTTATTTTGTGCCTTTTGTGAATGTTGAGTATGAGGCCAGGTTCAGGTTCAACTTAGTCAAGTCTAGCAAAATGGAAGGTTTTTATGGGTAAAGCCATGTCTTGTTAGTCAGCAGTCCCTACTGTCTGTCCATGACTCTGCCACTGATTTTGTAGATGACATTGAACAAGGTATTTCCCATTCCCCCCCACCCAAATCCTCTATAAATTGGTGCCAATAATACTAGTTTCCTTGGTCAAACACTTACATATAAACTAAGTTACTACTCTGTTTGTCTTGAAGTGGTTGAAAATTCTTCAGTGTCTGTGGTACTGTAGACTTAAGAGACTGCGTTAAGGAGAACAAAATACACTGAAAATATGAAAAAATTCAGTAAAGCGGCATATTTTCACTAAGGGAGGAAATAGTTTCATGGAGTTTCCCTAAAGAAGGTTCTTAATTTTTTAAAAGTAATAACTGTATTTCAAGCTTCTATTTGTTTGGCTTGGAATGTTAATCATGTTACTGAATGAAAAACTGAATGAATAAACTTCTTAAAAAATCAGAGGTACTAGTAACTGCTGTGGCCTAAGTTCAAGTTCCAAGGGGTTAAATATATTCTTAATACTTAATTTACTGCAACAGCTGACTTAACCATGGTAAAATGTGTAGGTGCCAAGGAGACTCTCACAAGTTGAATAAGCTACTAGCCTCTGGGAATTTCATCCTGATACACATGGTACATATTAGGGGCTCTTGTGGGAAAACTGTATTTTATAGAACGTGAGGGGAAAAAACAGTATGATTCACAAGATGATCAGAATACAAATGCTTTGTTAAGGAATTTTTTTACTGTAAGCAAAGAGCAGAAGGCAGGCAGTCAAATTCAGTGGGAACAGATGAATTAAAACTTAGCTTATACTATAAACAATGCATAAGTGAATCTTAACCAGCATGGCTGACAATAAGAAACATGTAAGCTATACTGCTTTCCTTAAGGAACCAGGGCTTTTTCCTCACTTTTACATATGCCTCTGAAAGCCACAAGAGTCTTGAGGATGTTAACTTTTTCCATATTTTATGAAAATTACTACCTTGTGGAAGGGAGGACAGACCCAAATTAGTGCCATCAGTGTAGGTCAGGCAACACAGAGGTTGATAATGACCTTTTCCACTGTCCCTCTTCCCAACCCATCAGCCTAGATACACATCAACTCTTGCTAACTCCTCAGAAATGTGGGAGGTTTATCCTTCCCCCAGAAACTAAAAGACACCCTGGAGAGAAGCCTTGGGAACAGCTGAAGATGCCCAAGGCACACAGGCCGCACCCCATACAAAATTTGGATGAAGTAAGGGCTGTTCTGAGGACTGCTTGTCTTAGTCAAACCCTCCTTCTTCTTGTGAGGCATTTAAGCTTTAATGGTATGTGTTCTTTTGTTTTTTCTGTTGTCCCCATTTTGTAGCCACAGTCTGACAAGGTGATGGAGGAAACAGTATTACAGGTCTGTTATCTTGTGTGAAACTTTCAAGACTAAGACTGTAGCTTTTCCATTTTTCTTCCGTAACTTCTGAAAAATCATGCTGCTGTCTTCTAATGTTGTATTTCTCAGCATGGGCCCTAGCAGATCTAGGGAAGGATGAACAGACTGCTTTCTCTGTAGTCATTTTACTGACTCCCTCTGGGGCAGGAGAGTAAAAGTTGAATCCCATTCTTCTGAATATCTGCTCTTGAGATGATGAGAAGGAATGGGGAACAAAAGCGCACACACAGTTTGTCCATCTGCCTTTGCTTTCTGATGAAGACTAGTAATGTTTGCTAGGAGTAAGAGGGTAAATGAACCCTTTTTATAGAGAATGTCAGCTTGAACACGTCGCATGTTCAAAATACATAAATATTAACAACATCTAGAGGGAAGTGAACAAAGCAAGAACTTCAAAAGGTAAGAACGACCACAGTCAAAGAGAATGAGAATTAGAACTGTTGGTTAGAGCTGTTGGTAACTTCATATCCACATTTTTCTCCCAAGTGAATAACTAATTAGAAGCATTATATTCAAGGTTAATTTGGTAACTGATTCCCGGTCATAACCCTTAATTTGAATTATTTCCCAGTTGTTTGATGGGTGTCAAACAATAACCAGCTCCACCGTTTTTTAAAAATCATATTCTCATTTAAAAATGTGGTGAAAAAGATCCGTCTTTGTGCCTCCTGGAAGCAGACAGTAGGAAATGAATGAGCTGTCCTAGTTCAAAGCATTAAAGTAAAAAAACCCAAAAGGTTTGTTTAGAAATATGTAATAAGCAACTCCTGTCTCCTTTAGTTACTAAATGAAATTGTTTCCAGGGGAGGAAGTGGGATATTAGTGAAGCTTTTACGCTGTGGTCCCAAAGAACAGTGGTTTTAGTCAGTGCCTTTGTTCTCGGAGAGACAATCAGCATGAAGTTTATTCCATGCCCCCTAAACTCCCAGCCCCAAGCTGAGAGACCAAGAGTGTTGAAAACAATATGTATTTATAAGACAGTTACTTCAGGCATTTTAGAGGAAGTCTGGAAGAAGATATGAGAGACAAATCAAAAGGTTTTTTTTAATCTCTAATTGATGATCTTAATGCAGATTTAGTCTCCTTGGAGGAGTTGGATGGATTGACTTGCAGTCCAGGCATCACATGGCCTACACAATTATGTATACTTTCGAAGGCTGAGATATATGGGCAGCTGTCAAATGTTCAGTGTAGAATTATGGTTATCTGAACACCTAGGACAGTCATAGCTGTATTTGTTTGGGTTGTTCATACAGGAAACAGCAGTGGTAGAGGCAGATGTATGGATTCTTGTACATACCTACCTACATTTCTAGGAGGACAGTTGGTTGGGAAATGACAAAGGAGAAGAGCAGAAATAAACCAAAGAAAGTGCTCAGTGCAAGTCAATATACTAATGTAAGGCTGGTTTTTTTTTCTTTTTTAGTTCCATGAAACTTACTCATATAATTGATGGTGTTGAAGCCGTATTCCAAAGTCTCTGCCAAATGCTTAGGTCACTGGCAGATGGACCTTGGGGGTTTCCTGGCAAATTCTCTACTGTAAAAGCAGTCAGTAAGGGTACAAAGGTGAAAATTTCATAGTTCAATAGTTAGGATATTTACATTAAAATAACAATGGAGATTGATCCCTTTAACTTAGCAAACATATTTCTTGTAGAAAATACATAGACTTGAGCTGAAACACTTTTACAAGCTGTAGTTTGTAGGTTCACACGAAACATGGTGTGTTGGCTTCCAGCATGATAACTGAGGCTAGGTGGCATGAACCTGCTTATGGTAGCCCCATTTAAAACACTGAAAAAATGTAACTCGATCCCAGCCAGAACCAGTACACAAGCGCTATTACACCTCTTGCCTAGAGGCTTTGAAATTATCCTGTGAAGGAGAACACTTGCACTGCCATTATATGTTCAAATATGCGAATCCATTCTGGGATGTCGGAAGTCTGAAGTGCAGTGTGTTTAGTGCCGCAGACAGCTACTTTTGCAAGACTGCTGCTGTGAAGCATCTTTTTATTAAGATGGGACTGAAATGAGATGCTGAAGTTGGTAACATGCCACTTTCAGAAAGTGACAGTTCCACTGGCATTTTCTTTACTGTATTGTTGCACTTTCCTACGTTTCCTATAGCTATTGTAGGTATTTGTATGAGCTTTATTGTGTCTCTTAAAGTAATTACAGGTTTGAAACACTCGGGTGCTGTGTGTTCATGTACAGCTATGATGGCAAATAGAGATTAAGTGGGTTAGGTGGAAAGTGGAAAGGATGGGCAGTTCCAAGAGAATATTAGCACATATTCTTCACTGACCTTTTTAGGTAACTGATGTCTTCCGAAGTCACAGTAATTTGTCCTTAGTATTGGGAAGTGTTATGAGAATCTTATGGTGACAGGTCAGATTAAAAATTGAAATAAATGATTCTCATCTGTTTGTGAAAGGGCATGCATATTTGGGGCTGTCTTAGCTGTCTTAAATAGTTAGTTTTCCTATGTATGTCATGGCATTTGTGAGCACAGGATTGTGCACCCTATTTATGTTACCTGAGAAGAGTGTGTCACAGATTTAGTTTAGCTCTTCTCAGTGGTGTTGCAATTTATGCTTTTTAATATTTCCTTTGAGGTTTCTGAGCTTTTCCTGATTTTATGTTCTTATCTTTCAGGGGATGAGGGCAAGTTAACATCTTATGAGTATTAAAGCAATTCTGTTACTCAGAGTAATTATGTTACACTGCAAAAGAGCAGATACATATTTAACTGAAATAGCCAGTCATCCAGTTACGGAGATAACCTACTTATGAACATAAAGAAGACTAAGTATTAAGTGACTGTTACTTAAAATAGAATTACAGTTTAAATGCAGGTCGTTTAAAATTCTTATTGTATGTTTCTCTCTACACTGATTACCATTTGTTATTATCTTGTTAAATGTAGGAAGTTATGTTAAATTGGCTGATTGTCTTCATTATGCGCAGCTGGAACATAACATAATTCTTCTTTATCAAGTTGTTTTTTTCCCAGCAGGCTACCTGTCTTACGTTCAGCCATTAATAAATGTTGTGAATAGCACTCAAATTGAAAAATACCATGTTAAGAATGATGAAAGTCAATACAATCTGCCTGTTTAATAAATAAAATTAAGATTGCTGATGTGAGTGTTCTGAATTCATTCTATTTCATGAAGATTTTTTTCCTGCAGTACATTTATGTCTATGTGCTAATTCTCCAGCCCACCCTGATATTTTTATTGGTTCTGAAGTCTTCAATTAGAAGCTGGTTATACCATCTTGACCCTGTATTCAGCTTTTAGCCCTGTTTTAAGACTGGCTTTGCTGTGGGTTTTTTATGAGTGGGCAGTTCGCTCCTGGTGTGTACCACTACCTGTAAAGTGGCCATCGCTACTATTGCACACTCTTGTCTTGGGTGTCTTAAATACTTAAGCTTGCTCTGTCTGTGGGAAGGCTTAAGAATGTCTGTTCGTGATTGCTTGTGAAGGAAAAATTCAGAATGGCTTAGTGTTAATTTCAGTCTGTCTGTCTTTACTTTTGCTCTTAACTAAAGCACAGTGCAAGGAAAAGATGCAGTTAATTTATCCTTTCCCCAAAATCTACCCTGAAGCAGAAGGTGGTTTGATCTTTTGTGCTGTCCACAGAGGCATGTAAACAGTTGAGGGAAATGAAGAATGTTCATTGCTACTACTCTGTGGACCATTATACAGCTTACTTGTTTTTTGTCATGCTGCCTTTTGTGTACATAAGTAAATATTTTTCATAAAGTAACTTCAGGACATTTTGGAAGATAGCAATAAATTCTAAAAATAGTTAATTTTCTATGTGTGTTTTCAGTACCTGTCCTTTGATTGCTTCTCTTAGTTTAGTCCTACTTTTACTTGTATTAACAAGGTTTGGCTTGGAGGACTCTTAAAAGCAAATAATTATTAAATAGCAGAGATCTACATGTCTCTCATCTGAAGACCTTCAGAAAGCCTGTTTAGGCGTTTCTACAGGTGACAACTGTGTGACTGATTTATTCCATCTCCTTCAACATTTCCTGTAATCTCAGTCTGAAATAGCATGGCAGACAGCCATGGAAGCATTTTTAGTTTCTGAAGCACATGGGTGAAGTTCTGCTGCTGACAGCAGTCAGTTCCTGAAATGGACATGGAAGTTGTGTGCTAGAACAAAATCCATCTCACTCTGCTCCGCCTCGGGGTTCTCTGCACCTTTCAGCCGTGGGGCTCCTATTGACGTGTTACTGGCTTCACTTCAGATTTTTGTACTGAAATGCTCCAGAGAGTCTTCAGCCTCAATTTTATTAGTGTTTTCTTTGTAGTATTTTGGATTCTGCTTGTGGCAAGGTTCTTCAGTGCTCACTCGGTGTGAGGTTGTGGATGGGCATTCTTCTGATACTGTGATCTTCTTACTTAAGGAAAAGGTTGTTGTTGTGTTCAGTTTCTCAGATAACAGACTATTCAGAAGTAGCCCTTACTACTGCTGGTGGCAGGGAAGCAAATGGGGAACACAAGTGCACCTAGGTGGTGTGGAGCAAGGAGGTGATCCTGAGTGTTGGGTCCAGGCTGAGTGGGGGGCTGCTGATTGCTGCTGCTGCAGGGGAGATGGCAGAGATTCAGCCTCACTTGCTGTGAGGTCTGCATTAGAGGAGAAGTATTAGGGTATATGTGGGTTTATAGAAGATGCTGATGCTCCCTTAAATAGATGGGTGGGGCAGAGCAGCACCTGCACAGAGGAACCCTTTCCAGTGCCTGCACAAGTGCCAAACCCAGAGCTTGTGATGTTACTTGTCCAGCTTCTGCACCAAGTGAGACTTTTCTGCTGCTGTCTATTGCATCTTCCTCTTCCACTTGCTTTGAATAAGGACGTATGCTTTTCAGCCACAAGTTGTACTTTCTTTGCCATTCATATGAATATTGGTAACTGCACTTATGGGTTGCTGTCCTTGGGTCTAGGTGTTTCCTGTCTGCCATCCCTTGTAAGTCTCCAGAAGTGTCCAAAGACTCCAGTGTTACCTGCCTGCAGGGGAAACTATGGTAAAAGGCAGCAGAATATTATGTCACAAGAGAAAAAAAAGGGGGAAGGATGATGTTTTAGGAGGCAATTTTTCTGTTATACGTGAGTTTGGAGTTCTAGCCTGGGTTGAAAAGCAATTTTAAAGAAAGACAAACAGATGCTCTAAAAATGTGACAGTCAAACTTGTGCCTGATGTCTGTTGAGTTTACCTTTTTGAAATTAAATTACTAGGAGCATCATAAATTAAAAAACTAAAATCACCTGTCTTTGATATATCATGATATTTTTAAAGCATTTGACTAGTGGAAAGACTTAATCTGAAAAGATACAGAAAAATGAGTGGGGAACAATGCTTAGAGTTTTGCTCTGATTAGGGAAACAGACATGTAGCCTTTCTTTTAGTTTCTTAACTGAACAATAAATTGCATGCAGACTGTGCTTAGGGGTGTTCTGTTCTCAAATCTGTGAAGAACAGACTGGGAACAAAATCTAAGATGTATGTATTGACATAATTTCCTAGGGCAATTGCTAGTAAAAAAAAAACACCGAAAAGAACTGCCAAAACCAGATACCCAAACAAACAAAAACCCAGAAGAAACCAACAAATAAAAAATAAGAAAGGTAAGGAACCTCCAGAATTAAATATGCCAAATTTTGAAAACCCATCTCGTGCAGTTAACTATTGTCAATCAAATCTACTGTGGGAAATAATGCTTTGGATAAATTGTCTCCAACCAAGGAAATCTGCTTTTATATAAAAAAGTTGAGAGCATGACTCCTTTGAAAGCACCTGATATGCTAGCATAAAATGCTGATTTCCATTTTGACTAATTTAATATCCTCTAGACAATATGTACTCTAATTCCTGAAAGAATTATAAATGAGTGTTAAATGGAGGATATTTTTTAGACTGAAGGAAATTGTCACACATATATCATTTTGCAGATTTGAATTGCCTTTCTTCACCCAAAGTGAATCATTACATTCACCTTACCAAAACTTAAGAAAAAGGTAAAGTTTTCTGTTCCTCTGCAGTCTTTTTGAGCCGTGACCGCTAATGAAACAGTGGTAGTTTAAGATTACTTGTTTCCTGTATGTCTGGCTGGTGGCATGCACTCTAATTTTTGTTCAAGCTGTTGACACTGAATTATTTCTACTCTCTGTTTTTCAAGCTGTTATAATACATGGAGAAACCAGGTACCAGAGGCATACCAAGACAAGAGAAATACATTGAAAAGAGCAAAAAATTCAGTGTTTCCATTGGAGTATTCTTCACAAACCCAAAACTTAGTTTTGCCAGGGATTCTAAAATAATTTTTGGTGTGATAATGCTGTCTGAACAAAGATTGGGATATTTGGTCAAAAAAATTAATGATAGCAGTTTGCCTGCTAACATTAGGAAGCACTTCACTTGTGTTTTCAAGATCTGCCTAACAGAAATAGTTACAACCCCCAAAAGCGTTCCTCCAGAATTATCAACGAAACTATTTCCTAATTAGTGGATGCCTGCAACTCAACAGTGAAATTGGAGAGATGTTACTGACTGGAAAATTGGAAACAATGCTGTGTTGCTTCTGTCAGAAACAAGTACAGGCTGGGGATTACAGAAGAAATTATTTATTCTGTAGGAAATAAATGAGTAAAACCTTGGTAATGTTTCTGTCAATAGCCTTCCAATTAATTTTGTGGCATTTTTTAAAGGAAAAAAGACCAATTTGCAAATGCAATTTTGTCCACTTTTTTCCTGATATTTTCAAAAGAGCAGAATTGAAGTACTGGATGATTAATGGTTTTTATACATAAGAAACCACTTAACTTTCTTAGGTAGAACTGTAGCTATGATCTGTGAAAAGTCTATTTGAACAGCTTGGTCACTTTATTTTTATTGTTTTACAGATTTCCATCAGATTGTTAGTGCAAATACAATTTCATTAATATAGCATTTTTAAAGGTGAGGATTTTTATAAACTAGTTGTTCACTTCATGCTGGAATTGGCCTACAGCAAAACCAATTATTCAGGGTTAGACCATGTGCCACTTTGAAGATTTCCTACCTTTATGGCCCAATCTCTTTTTCTTTCCCTTCTGTTTCCATTTTGTATGCGTAGGTGATTTTGTCAGCTGTACAGAATGTAGAGCTCAGAGCTTGACAAGAAAGGTATCAGTGGCTAGCTTTTTTGTGAATTAATATATTGTACCTTTCAGTGTGTGTATATGTATCTTTTCATGTATCTGAAATGCTTATACACTAACAAATGCAGTGTGAGAAACAAACAGGATGGACTGGAAGCCTTGGTCAGCTCCCAGCCAGCAGCTCAGTGTGAGTCAGCAGTGTGTGCCTGGGCAGCCAGGAGGGCAAACCCCGTCCCGGCTGCATCAGACACAGCAGCACCAGCTGTGATCGGGATCATCCTGCTGGATTCAGCCGTGGTGTGGCCTCGCCCTGTGTGCTGTGCTGGGCCCCACAATTTAAAAAGGATGTGAAGGTCCCTGAATGTGTCCAGAGGAGGGGGAAAAAAGCTGGTGAAAGGGCTGGTAGGAGTGTCCTTTGAGGAGCAGCTGAGGACACTGGACTTGTCTAGTTATGAGAAAAGGAGGCTGAGGAGTGACCTTATTGCCCTGTACAGCTTCCTGAGGAGGGGATGTGGATAAGGAGGTGCTGATCTCTTCTCCCTGGGACCCAGTGATGGGATTTGTGTGAGTGGTTCAAAGCTGTGCCAGGGCAGGTTCAGACTGGACATTTGGAAGCATTTTTTTATATGAGGCCAGTCAAATACTGGAGCAGGCTTACTAGAGAGGTGGTCAATGCCCTAAATGGTCAGTGTTTAAGAGGCATTTGGACAATGTCCTTTAAAAACATACTTGAATTATGTCCTGAAGGGTTCAGGTAGTTGGACTAGATGATAATTGTAGGTCCCTTCCAATTGAAATACTTTGTTCTATTCTGCCTCTCTTAAGCAGAAGAATAAAGCTATAGGCATGCTACAGTGGTCAGAAACAGCATTGCAATTTTAATTATTTCTGGTTGAAGAAGGTTGTAGTTTTCTATGCCACTTCCTTATAAATCACTCATTATCCTCACATGGCTGTTTTCTTCCCTTAAAATTTCTAACAGCGTAATAGTATAATTGTTGTGATAATTATGTGCATGCCAGTGTATACAACACTTCCATCACCTGTATGCAAACACAGCTCTTAAACTTAGTTTGTGCCTGAAGCATACATTTACATCATATTAATTGTAAACATGTTTGCACACAAACTGCAAGTCTCTCCCTTTCAGGGTACTTTTGATTGTAGAGCTTTGTATTGTTCTGTTACACAAGTAATGCTAGGTGACAGGCAGAAAAACTATGCAGATTCATGTAAACACACTGTTTACAATAAATAATTGTTCTAGCCGTAGCAATACCCTTTGATAGTTTAAGCTCATGTCATATTAGTTTTGCTATGTTTTGCTTAAGTTAACGTACTTTATTGTATTTTTCCATTTGTTAGTGAGTGGTATTAATAAAATGTGTTTGAAGAGATATTTTTCTTTTCCTGCTCTTAGTCCCACTCTCTAATTGCTAAAATAATTATGAGAGGTAAACTAGCGTTCATGGTCTTATGTGCACCTGCTCTGAACGGCTTCAGGAAGGTAATCAAGTAGATGATACAAGCAAAATCTATATTTTTCAGTATATTACGTCTGAAGAACAAAGAGCTGTCTGAAATTCAGCAAAAGAAATTGCAGGGTCCTGCACTTGAGGAGGAATAACTCCAGCCACCAGCACAGGCTGGGGGCTGATCTGCTGGGGAGCAGCTTTGCAGAGAAGGACCTGAGGCTCCTGGTGGACAACAAGCTGTCCATCAGCCAGCAGAGTGTCCTGGTGGCCAAGAAGGCCAGTGGTGTCCTGGGGTGCATTAGGAAGAACATTGGCAACAGGACAAGGGAGGCGATCCTGCCCCTGTACTCAGCCCTGGTGAAATGCATCTGGAGTGATGTGTCCAGTTCTGGGCTCCTCAGGACCAGAGAGACATGGAGTCAAATGTTTATAAGTATCTAAAGGGGGGGAATGCCCAAAGGACACAGCCAGGCTCTGCTCAGTGGTGCCAAGCAATAGCACAAGAGTCAATGGGCACAAACTGATGCACAGGAAGTTCCACGTGAACATGAGGAATAGCTTCTTTACTGGGTGGGTGACTGAGCACTGGCAGAGATTGTCCAGAGAGGTTGTGGAGTCTCCCTCACCGGCAACAGTCAGGAAGTGACTGGACCCAATTCTGTGCCATGTGCTCTGGGGTGACCCTACTTGAGCAGAGAGGTTGGACCAGAAGTTCCCTTGTGGTCTCTTCCAACCTGACCCATTCTGCAATGAATCAAGTAAAATAACCATGAGGGATGGAGATGTGATGGAAAAAAAATTAGTCTTGGCTTGCTTGTAAAACTTTTTTAACCCCAGAATTTTGACACAGTTATGTCATCACTGGTATACAGACTGACTTTGTTGGCTCTGAAATGCTTATTCCCAGTTTGATGCTTGCATAGCATAATGAAGTTAAAATAGAGACTAAGATTTATCGGTTTAGGTATCTGTCTGGAAGTTAAGAAAAAATATTCTGTATGCAAAGTCTTTAATTGGAAGAAGAGGTATATAATTAATAACCAAGAAAGAAATTATTTCAAATCCTGAAATTGTTGGACCTATTTTTCTCAGTAAAAAAGAAAATCCCAAGGGCTGTACCTTCTATACAAATATGAGAATGTACTAGTGCACAATTACTGGAAATTTTATTACTTCTAAAATACTAATGGTATCTACAGGGCAAATCGACATTTATTGTCAGAGTTTTTAATGTTATACCTAATGTGTTTTCCATCAAAGATAATTGTTTGGTTTATTATGTTACTATCCAGGCAGCCTTAGCCTTAGCAGTTCAGTTGTTCAAGGGCTTTTTTTTTGCTTTAGTGTCATGCTTGTCTAAGAAAGACTTCTAGACCAGGTGCTTTCTGGAAGTCCCTTACTCCGCTGATACCTGAGACGAGTATATTTTTTTAACAGTAATTTTTGAGAAATGCTTTGTATTGAAAAAAATAACATCTGGAATTAAAGCAGGAAATGTAGGAATAATTTCAGTTAAAAAATACTAGTTTTTATTCTTTTCCCATCTGTCTCTCTCATTCCCATCTTGTTCGGAGGAAACCTGAGGGAGCAGACAGAAGGGAGGGGAGGCATAAACTATAAGTGGTCCTGGACATCTCCAGTAACTTCTGAATGTCTCAGTAGGGACTGTTGCTTGTGTGTGCAGTGCAGAATATAGCTGACAGCTTTTTGTGTCCTTCAGTCAAGAGGAGGGGCTTCTGCGCCATCTGTGATGTGTACTGAAGTTTGAAAGTGTGCAGCTGCCTCAGGAGCTTTCTATATCAGGAAAATGGTCCTTCTGCTGGAAGTCCTGGAGGGTTAATGTTGTGGTTTATCCCCAGCTGGCATCTAAGCACCACCCAACAGCTTATTCATTTCCCTGCAGTGGGATGAGGGAGAGAATTTGAAGGATAAAAGTGAGAAACTTGTGGGTTGAGATTAAGCAACAGTTTAATAGGTAAAGCAAAAGCTGTGCTTGCAAGCAAAGCAACACAAGGAATTCATTCACTACTTCCTTCATGGGCAGGCAGGCATTCAGCCATCCTCAGGCAAACAGCTCCATCATGTGTAACAGTGACTTGCAAATGAGTGGTTTAGGTCGCTTAAAAAATCATTGTCAAGGGTATTAGCAAAAGCAGATTTAATATAAATTTGTGACTAACAAAGTTCAATTGGCAAGGTTCACTCTATTACTTATTACATGAGTGGAATACACAAAGCAAAAGCGGGTATAGCTTTTACACAGAGACCAGAGATGGAAAAGAGTAAGGATGTAAACGGGTAAGCGAGACCCTCCCACTGAGTCACAAGGTTCAGAGAGGACCCCCTTGCTTTCTAAATTCCTGATGGAGCCTAGTTGTGGCTGAGTCCAAACTCAGCCACAGACTTGGAGATTTCCGTGCCCTCCTATCTCGTGTGTTAGATACTTCTCAGTTGATGAAGAAGCTATTCAGTGGTCAGGGAGCAGGCAGTGTGGACAGAAAATGTCACTCCAAAATTTAGTTAGATTTCACTTTATTTGAGGGATTTTAAGCTGTATCTTGCTATCCTATCCAGTTGGTAGAAGTGGTGGGAACCTGGTCCCTCTGTATGTGAGGCAGGGAATGTAGTATATCTGTAAATGCGGTGCTGAGAGCCCAGTCCTAGAACTTTTAGTGCCTTCTGTGCTTTCACTTGAGGGTTTTATCTTTCTCATGAAGTACATGTCAGCCTAAGGTATAAAGCAAATGGGCACTCCTTATTCTACCATTTAATGTACCATTTAACCCACACTCAACTTAGTAATTTTTGCTAGTTTTTGTCTGAACCTGCCTAGAATTTTATTTTGTATTAATGGCTGAGGTGTGCCTGAAGTTAGAAAATAACAGAGCCATTCTCTTGCAGGCTGTTTTGTTTTTTGTTTAAAGAATCCAAGTACTGGACCCCTCCAGCTGGCAAGGTGAGCTGCAGAATAGCAGAGTCAAAGAGCTTTTATAGAAATCACAGCTGAATATATAAAGCTGACTTACTGATGCAGGAGGGATTTCGTACCACAATCTGCCTTCTTCTGAAAATGAATGCCACGCCTTGGTTTTGAGACTTCTTTAATGAAGGTGGTGTTGAATAGAGGGAAAAATTGGTCGAAGGGTGACCACTATTAGCAAATAATAGGCAAATATCTATAAAATACTAGTACAAAAAAAGTATGGTTAAACCAGTTCTCTTTAAGAAGGCATCGCTTCTTACAAGCACCCACCTGGAATATCCAGCAGGATGCATAAAATATGTGTAAATTCTTGCAGATGTTATTCTGCATCATCTTGATGTGTTGAAATCTGCATAAAGGGAACTTCTGCCTTTACTTGTTCATTCTGACTGTTTATTTAATAAAGAAAAAAATCTATTCATAATGAAATGTTCAACAGTGTTAGACTGGCAAACGAATCTCATATTAAAGCTTTTAAGAAAGATAGCTTTAACTAGAATTTTGTTATTATTATGTCCGAAGGCTTCAGGGTAGTCACTGTTAGTAAAATGTGTCATTGTGGCTTGATTGCATCTGTTCCTTCAGTGTCAGTTGTCTGATGCAACCCATGGGAATGCATTTGTGAAAGAAAAAGTAGTGCTTCATTTGTGGAATAAAGAAATACAGTATTTGAGATAAATTATTTAAGTTGTTTATGTGAGCTGGAGAAAAGGCATGTTCTCCTGATAGAACAGGGGACAGATAATTGTGAATGCTTGTTCTGGCTTTCTGTGATCTTGGGTAACTCATTCTGCAGGCATTATCAGAAGAATTCAGTTGTAGAATGCACTGGATGAGAACTGAGCACTCTCCTGTCTTTCTTACATGTAGAATGAGTGTCACAGATTTATGGAATATTCTGATTTGGGAAGGTCCCTTTCTGCAGCACTCCTCTCCAGTGTCTCATTCCCCAGTCTCACCGTACATCCAGGGTTGCCCCGTCCCAGGTGCAGAATCCAGTACTTGTCTTTGTTAGACTTCATACAGTTGGTGATTGCCCAGCCCTCTGATTTGTAAAGGTCTCTCTGCAGGGCCTCATGATAGTATGATAAGGCAGTGTAACCTAAACAGATACTGAATCATTATTGAGAAGCAATCCTTATTTGTAAAATCGTGTAGTAGTAATGATAATGTTGTTACTGATGCCCACTGATAACTTGCAATTGCTCGCGGGAAGGCAGATTTTGTTTGAGGAGCGTTTCAATAACTTTTCCTCATCTATGAATTACTGGAACCTGTTTGTATGTGAAAGCAGCTCAAAATGAATGGATCAGCATAACCAGTATGTTCTGACTATTCCTGTTTGTGAAATGTTTGTAATACAGCTAACATTGCAGCTGAGTGCCTGAATAGTTGTCTGTCACAGGAGGTTAAGTGACAGTATACTCTAGGTGAGCACCTGAGGTGTGCACAGTACTAGAATTCATCACCTGTGCACATAGTCATGGTTCTTCAGCATTAAGGAAAACTGTCATTCCACCTTCTTCTTGTCTTAGGACCCGAGCCTTCTTGCTCTGGCTTTTATGCCTTCCCCTATTCCCTCTATCTTTTTACAACTTGACTAGTCATTTGGTTTCACCTGTGTTCGAGCTCCTATGCAGCATTTGGCAATAGCTTTAGCTATAGTTGGAGACCTGTTTGATCTAATTTCCATTCTGTGGCCTTAAACATACCAAGTTACTGCTTGTTACAGCAATGTTCACCCCACAGTATAATGAAATGTGATGAACTTAAGGGACAGACTTCAGCTGTATGATTGCATTGCATGAGCTCCTATTTTTATTTCAAAATTGCACCTAAAATTGTTTTAGTTGATCTATCTGTTTAGCAAATGTATTTGCAAATACAGTAAGACTAAAAGTTTCATTTATGAGAGAAGAGAAATTATTCTTCTGACAAAGATACAACAAAAGGTCACTACCATGAACTCACAAAATATTCTGAGTTGGAAGGGCCCCACAAGGATCATCGAGTCCACCATTTAAGTGGCCCGTACAGGGGTTGAATGGACAACCTTGGTGTTACTAGTACTGTGCTCTATCAGCTGAGCTAAACTCCTTGTTTTGCCTTATACAGGCAACAAAACCCCCACATTTTATACTCTGGCCAGTGTGTGTAAAGAAATATGTATAATTGCTTATGTTTTTTTTACTTCTCTTCTCCTGGACCTATAGTTCTTGTGACAGGAGACGCTTTTATAATTGGTTTGTTATTCTGTATGCTGTTGCCTGCTTCTTCCTGCATCTCAGTGAAGATGTTCTCTGGAACTGCCTTCTCAGACACCAGTTTTTTGTTGTAGAGACTGCCTTGAATTTGACCACCTAGTCAAAAGATACAGTAGAGAGGGAGAAAATTGTGATCATACGAGCTTTTTTGTTAGGAGAAAGAAACTTGGCCATAATTATTAAGTCTTAGTGATAATGGTGTTCAAGACACTTGGTCTGGCACTTGAAATGCATTTTTAGGTTCCACTTTGAAGGAAAGGAGCAGTCAGAGGTGAAATGCTTCTATCCCTCTGGATCAGGAGTAAATTGTTTGTAGCAGGGTAGTGTTTTCTGCTTATGTACCTAGCCTAGCATAGCCAATTTTTTTCTAGCGAGCTTTGGGAAATTTTTAGGGTTTCCAGATGCTTCCTTTTTCAAAATCACTCCTTTCTAGTTTCTGTTGTTGGTTGTGTTCTGTTGGTCTATATTTGCAATTTGCTTTTGTTTCCCTTTACCTTCTGCACTACAGGTTTGGGATTTTTTCCCCTCTTCTCCTCTCCTGTCTGGTTTTGGTTTTTTTGTTTTTCTCACTTCCTTTTCTGCGGTTTACCTAACTCTTGCCACTTCTCTTTTCTCTGCTCAGCATACCTTGCTAGGATGATTTCCTCTTGGCTTGGCTAAACCATACCTGTCACTGCAACCTTGGTTACTCCTTATGACATTCCAATAAAACAAAAAGAACTTAGGCTGGGGAGTGCTGTTTCGGAGTGCCCAGAGATGCCATTTCTGTCAGTACCTTCTGCCAGTGGCTTCCACAAAAAACGTGAGAAAAATGTAATAGCTGCAGTCCACACATGCACAATAGCACTGAGCTTTGCTCAGTCACTTCTGTTTCTTTTCAGGAAGGTTTTGTTCACAAGACTAGAACTTTCCTTGTGTTAAAAGCCCATCTTTCAGTTTGGGAAGACACCCAGAGCAGTTTCCTGATGATTGTTCTGTAGCCTGTTATCCAGGCTTTATCAAAACTGGCAGCTGTTACAGACTCTTTAAAGAACCATGAGACTTTCATAAGGTACTATTCAGCATGGCAAACAGCTGTGTAAATCTGCAAGAAAAGCTACATGAGGTAAGCAATGAAAAATATTTATGCTAATGAGGTTTTCTGCACCAATTAAGTGCTTGGGAAGAAGTTGATGTGATATTTGTGACTTGTCACAAATATGCAGCCTGAAATCACTTTTTCAACAGCCTCTACGTTTCCATCTGATTAAGTATCTGCTGTACAATCTTTCCCCATTTTTGTATAAGTGGATTTCAGTCTTCTGTACATGACCATTCAAAAATACTGTGAAGGCTTTCTTCTCAAGTTGTCTTCTGAAGGCAGAGGAAGAACAGGAAGGCTGCTTTATCATTGACTGAAAAATTGCCAATACGTACTACTGTAAACCTCTGTGCTTAACATTTTTCAAATGCTGGCAAGTGTTCTTAGGAAAGTATGTGCCAATCTAAGGTGAAATACTACTTCTGGGAGGTTCTTCCCGTTTCCAACTGAAGACCTTAGTCTGAAACCATTCTCTTAGATTTGACCAATAATCGTAACTCCTTTTTCAAAACCTTTCAAATCCCGCTTTACAAACTATAGCTCCTCTATTTTTTCTGCCAAGAGAAACAAAGTACCTTCTGTAGCTTCAAGAAGACAGTGTTGCAGAAGAGTGTGTAAAAGCAATTATTCTTGCTCTGTTTTTTCCCTCCTTTTCCCTTTTTGTTAGCTGCGTGGAGTGAACTAGGTAATGATAGCCACCTGCAGTAGGTGAGCAAGGACTTGTAATCTCCCTCACCCTTGAGGGGTTTGGTGCTAGCAAACCCGGAGGAGAATGACAAGGTAGTAATAGAAAATTCTGCTGTGTTTGTTTACTTGGGGATTAACCAAGCTTGCATGTCCTCAGAAAGCTGAAGTCCTGATTGTACTATTGGGAACATAAGTGCGTTTATATTCCTAGATGTGTCTGAAGGGCCTTGTCATGTTTTCAGGATGATAAAGGATTTTAAGTGCCTATCTCCGGTGCTTTGCTAAAAAGAATAATTTTGGTAATCAGGCCCTGTGTGGTTAATTGTAATACATTCTTTTTGTAAACTACCAGGCAATTCTGAAAGGAGTATACATCTGAGCAAATTGTGATTCATCTGGTAGTTTGAATATTTTTTCCAGTCAGCTGGGTTGACAGAGCTAGAGGAAATGTTTCTTGAAGAAGTCAACCCTTTCTGTTATTGATTGCGTCATTCTACCAATCTACAGTAGAGAAACCTTCACTGAGATGGTAGTGCCATAGACATGATTTGTCATGCATAGCAGTGCAGCATTTGGAAGCATCTCAGTTGATGCTGCAGTTAGATGCATGGTTTCTCAAGCTTAGCCTCCCTTTGTGCTAATGTGTTACATGAGCTTAAGTTCTGTAATGAGATTGCCATGGAATCAAGCAGGAGAAGGCAGAGATGGCTTCTGTTCCAAGTTCTGTAGCAACCTGCTTTTTGTCACTGTCTGGAGTTGACAGCTAGTGCCACTTTCCTCAGAGATCTCCTGTTCAGTACTGAGTGAAGCTGAAGTAACTAAAAGCCCTTGCATTAAACTGAGAACTTGAAGGAAAAGATTGTATTATAGCTAGTAATATTCACTGTACTGTTACAGAAGCTGAATCCTGTAAGGAAAACCTGGATATTATTTTGGCATAGTACCATAGTTAACCTTCCTCATGTTCTTCACTGTGTGATGGAATGCTGTGTTGTGTCCCCCTTTCCCCAATAATAAAGTTTTCAAATTTGAAATAAAGATTTCCTGTCTGTAAAGTGGAGGTTTTATGCAGGCAAGAAAAATTTGCTTGCAAAATTCAGGTTGACTTGTGCCACAGATACGTGGCACTACTGTGTATGTGCAGTTTTGTATCAGTGCCACACAGACCTATTGTCACAGATTTACTCATGTGGTTTGCTTATGAATTTCAAACATGGATTTTTTTGTTTTAATACTGTTTTTTTCTCTGTTTCAGTGTGCAAGGACCCGCCCTACAAAGTTGAAGAATCTGGATATGCTGGTTTCATTTTACCAATTGAGGTTTACTTCAAAAACAAGGTATGGAATCTCATGTTTTTCATCAGAAAAAAACATCATGTGGAAGTGAGGGTTTTTTTAAGTTTTGAAGTTTAGTTTGTAAACTTGGTTAAGAATTAGATTTAAAGCTATCTTTATCAATGCTGTTCCTCAACCCAAGATTACTGTTAACATTTAGAAATGCGTAATTGTATTTCACAGAATCACAGAATGGGTCAGGTTGGAAGGGACCACAGTGAGTCGTCTAGTCCAACCCCCCTGCTCAAGCAGGGTTATCTCAGAGCATATGCCGCAGGATTGTGTCCAGACAGTTCTTGAGTATCCCCAGTGAGGGAGACTCTGCAACATCCTGTGCATCAGTTTGTGCCCATTGACTCTTGTGCTATTGCTCAGCACCACTGAGCAGAGCCTGGATCCATCCACTGACACCCCCATTTAGAGACTCATAAACAGTAAGGTCCCTCACAATCATCTCTTCTCAAGGCTGAACAGGCCCAGTTCTCTCAGCCCTTCCTACTAAAAGAGATTCCCTCATCATTTTTGTCACTTACCGCTGGGCCTGCTCCAGCAGCTCCGTGTCTCTCTGGTCCTGAGGAGCCCAGAACTGGACACAGCACTCCAGATGTGGCTCACCAGGGCTGAGTAGAGGGACAGGATCTCCTCCCTTGTCCTGCTGGCAATGCTCTTCCTAATGCAACCCAGGACACCACTGGCCTTCTTGGCCACTAGGACACTCTGCTGGCTGATGGACAGCTTGTTGTCCACCAGGAGCCTCAGGTCCTTCTCCGCAGAGCTGCTTTCCAGCAGATCAGCCCCCAGCCTGTGCTGGTGCCCGGGATTATTCCTCCCCATGTGCAGGATCCTGCATTTGCCTTTGTTGAATTTCAGGCAGTTCTTCTGAACCTTCTGGCCTGTCGAGGCCCTTCTGAAGGGCTGCACGGCCCTCTGGGGTATCGGCCCCTGCTCCCAGCTCTGTGTCATCAATGAACTTGCTGAGGAGGCATCTGCCCCTTCGTCCAGGTCACTGATGGAGAAGTTAAACAATATTGCACCCTATATTGACTCTTGTTGGACAATATTTAGTAGGTAACTCTGTGAAATTAAAATGGCCTTATTAAAAAAGAAAACTGTAATATAATTATTCAGAAGAATTACTAGCCCTGCTAAAAAGTGGACAGACTTTAAACAATGCTTAAAGAAGTTTAAGAACCATTTAAACTTTAGGAAAAGACACCAATCTTGATTATGTTGATTACATAATGAACTCATTGTTCTATTTTAGTATTACAAATCTTCATAATTGGTTCAGGTTTTGATCTTTCAAAACAGTCTTTTTTTAAATCTTGCGTCCTTTGTTAAAAAGCATTCTTTTAGACTGCATGTGAGTACTCATTATACTTAACATTACCAGGCTCAAACCAAACCCAGTGCCATTCTACAAAACTTATGTTATTGTGATATTTCTCATTCCAAGTAATTGCTGCACTTACTGTGAGTCTCTAAATAGCAAATAAAGGGGTTTTCTTTAATTGTACATAACGAGGTCTGCATTACTAATAACTAGTTCAGATAAAAAGAACTGTATTTGTGTGAAATTAAAGAGCAAAATCTTGCAAAGTTTAATGTACACTACCTTAATATTAAGGTTTTCTTTATATGTCATGTGCCTTGGAGGAGCTGTTATGATATCTAACACGATTTAAAGATACCTGTGTGTTTATTTTATATTACCAAGACGTAGTTTGAAATTATTGTTTTAATCAAGTTGACGTTACATCTTTACTGTGTTCAATTCTTGGTCAAAGTCTAAAACAGAAAGAAAATAGAAATGCATAGTAAAAGACATTTTCTGGAACCCTGATCACTTAAAATTTCTTTTGGGGTTAGCTATGTGTGCCTTCAAGTATGTATTCCAGTATTCTTTTATCTTTCGCAGAAAGCCCTGTTAAGGTGTGAGGTGTGGATAATTCTGCTCAGGCACTTTGGAAGTTGTAGGTTTTGAACAGGTAATTCTGACATGTTCCCTGTATCAATCTGTGAAGAGCAGATCTTGATTTATCCTGTTTGCTGTTGGAAATGAAACAGAACTGCCTCAGTGAGTTGATTGGATTTTTGGTATGCTTTTTAGCCCTGTTTCTATTAGGGAAGCTGTTTTGATTCATTCAGGAAATCTAATGAAAAGCAGCCCAGTCTCTTCAACTCATCTATTAAATGCTCATCCCGCAGACAAAGCAGAAGACAGTGAGTCAATCACTGAGCATCTCTACGGAAAGCTTCCTGCCCAACATTTCTCCTTTTGTTTTCCACTCAGACTTGTGGCTTCTTTTTCCGACTGTGGAGACTGCAAGTCTCAGGTGTTCCCCAGCAGAAGTTGTGGCTTAGGCTGAGATCAAGAGGGCAGCAGTGATGACAACTCTCCTTACCCTCAAGCAACATATGGAATTAGGAAGTTTGCAAACATCCCTCACCCCTTTTTGGTGTCGTGGAATACAACGAGCAGCAGTTGGACTGTGAGTCAGTCCCTCACACAGCTGCAGCAGCATGCCCTTCCCTGGGGTGGGTGCAATACAAAGGAAGAGTGGCACAAAAATTGAGCTGGCAAATTACTACTTTCTTCTGGCTCAGCTACTCTTTCCCCCCCAAGGCAGTTCACAGGTATTCCAATACAGAAAAAGAGGAGATAGACAGAAGGAGGAAGAGGAGACATCCCATCATCATTTATTAAAGTAGACAGCTGTTCAATTTCTGATTCAGAAAATATATCATGGATAGAGAAAGGAGGGGTACAGGAAACCACCTAGGCCACAGAGGATTAAGGGGTTCCTGTTCCCAGGACTAAACAGAAATTGGTAGAAAATTTAATAGGTATTTCACCATGATAGGAAAACAGTCCAAGCTTTAAAGAGTTACAGAAATTACAACCAACCCCTGCCCCCAAATTCAGCAACAGCAGGCCATAGTTAATCATTGAGATGAAGTCCTTAGAAGTGCTTTTAAGTCAAAGACTGCTACTCTGGAAAATGCAGTCCATATAGAATAAGGCTTATAAACTGAAGCACATCCTGTCTTCCCTGTTTTGAAATAATGGCAGTGCAGTGGTACTGGCGGTCTTCTGTGTAGTAAATCTGCTTTTTAATCACTGGTTATGTTCATCTGACTTTTCACAAAATTGTTTGAAGGCTACCATTTATGAGTTATTCCAACTTGGCTTTTATGGCAAAGCTGCTGGTACTAACTCGTTGCCTATAGCAACATGGCAGTTTTTCTAAGCAGACCAGGGAATAAATTACCTCCAATTTTTTCTGCATGAAATCATGTTAATATTTGTAACAACAAGAAATATCATCCATGCTTGCCTTTGAAAAATTTCTGTCATTTCTTTGAACTGTGACAGAGCTATGAAAATAGTCCATCTAGGGGAACTGCTTTCTTTTGTCTTCAGAAACAGACAACTGCAAGCCTTTCGGTTCAGGTCCCCTTTTGTTTTTGCTCCAAGTCTAGAGATGGGGCAGATTAGGATGTCCCTTAGCTGTGTTGGAAGCCTCTGGTTTAACTTTTAGAATAACTGAGATTTCTATGCTTTCTCTTCTTCCCATACTTGGAATCCTGAATCAAAATTCAACATGGTTAATGTGAATTTTTTAAGCATCTGTTACTGAACAGAGCATGTATTTTGATTACACGCAGTGTTGGATATGTGCTAAGGTATTGCTGTATCTCTTCCTACTCTTCTCTCATGGTTCCCTTTTTATTGAAACTTTTTTTCAAGTTGACTTTTTATTTTTCTTCTTTTTTTAAAGCTCGATTTTGTGACTTCCATTGCACATCAGGACCTTTGGAGGAAGGGCTGTTTAACAGCATCTTAAAAAACCACTTAATGCACATACAGCTTCTAGAAGGGCTGAGTAAATGTGTAACACAAAATGTACTTAGTTTGTAATACCAGATAGAAGATACTGAAGTTTGTTTTATGCCACCAGTGTCCTTTTTCAGCTGAGGCTTTCTCAGGGCGCTAGAGCACTGGTGATTTCTCCCAAGATAAATTTGCCTTTTCTGTTTTTTCTCTTTCCGTATTGGTACAGGGAACATTTAATTTCATTTTTTCACTGCAGTGGCAGAGAATTTTAATTGCTTGAAAGTTCTAGTGGAACACTTGAAATCTATCTGACCACACTTGTTCAAGACAGTGAAGTTTCTTTAAGAAATGAGCAGACCCCATAAGTAGATCAAATATAGTTGGCTGCAGCAGATTCATACTTCCCCCTTTCTGTAACTTCTGAAGAAAACAATATTTTGGCTTAAGTGGAGAAATTTCAAAACTTACTACACTGTCTTCAGTACTCTCTAGGGCTCAGAAATGTGGTTGTGTTTTTGACTGAGTTACCTTGTGTCAGCTGAATCATGATACTTGCCTTATATGCCTATCTGTAGCCTGGGCCGAACATGACTTAACAGTGTCAATTAAGCCTTGTCAGGATTTCATGAAATTCATGCATTTTACCTTGTGTTATCATGGGCTGATTGGAGCATCTCTGGTTCTCTAAATTACTGTAGCTCAACTGACGCTTGGTAAATTCCATATGTGCCTGAGAACACAGGGAATGGTTAAAAATCGTGTAATTTTAATTGACAGTGTTTATGTAGACTTTGTTTTCAACTTAGTTAGTTTTGGTGCTAGATGTTTCTATGTGGTTATTTTCAACCCTCAGGAAGAACCTAAGAAAGTTCGATTTGACTATGACTTATTCCTGCACCTCGAAGGCCACCCACCTGTAAATCACCTCCGCTGTGAAAAGCTCACATTCAACAACCCAACAGAGGAATTCAGAAGAAAGCTGCTAAAGGCAGGAGGGGTGAGTCTTGCACCCATGTCAAAAGCCATCACAATAAAGATGTTGCTGCTTGTTACTGGTGCATGATCACTATATGAGAAAGATTGACCTAACTGTGAAACTAAGTAAAGTGTTTTTGTGATTAACTTCATACAGGAGCTTGGTACGTGTCTTTAAGTGGAATGGGTGAAAAAATTATTGTGTGCCTTCCTTAAATACATGATACTGTGATGGAAGTAATAAGAAAATAAAGTGTCTTTCACTGAGCGAGAAATGGTTCTGTATCAAGCAGAATAAATTCAGTAGTTACAAGGTAGAACTTGTCAATGATTCAAAACTCTAACTATAAATAAACCTGCTTAAATTTATGTAATATGTTACATAGTCTGAATCAGAAAAATGTACTGACTTCTTTATGTGTTGCCAGAATTAAATGATGTGAAAAAGCCAAAGGGAAGTTTGCCCATTTGGAGGAATGAGATGGCCCAAAAGGCCAAACCTTTAGGTTTACGCTTTGCTTGTTAGTGGAAACTGTTCTGCTATGTTTCACACAATGGCAGCATAATTCATTGTCAGGGACTATCAGAGCCATGGGGTCTGCGCAGGACTTCACCCCTCCTTGCTGGGGTGTGAAACTATCCCTGGTCTCGGCTCCACTGCTGGGCCGTCTTCGTGAGCCTGAGCCTCTCCTGTGTCAGGTTGGGCTGCTGCATCTTTCCCTCCTTCCACACACTGCTGTGAAGAGCCTTTGTCTTCTGCATTCCCTCTGATCAGTGCCATGCTGATGGGAGGGAATGAAGAAGCTGTTGGATGCCCTTGAAACCATCCCTCTTCTGACCTGAGCCAGCCCTAGTCCTGTAGCCACTTCTCGCTGCACGAAGTCTCCAGCCCCACGGTCTCAGTAACTTCCTCTCACCTCCCACCATTTTGTTGTTGGTGTTTGTGTTAGAGATCCAAACTGTAGGCAGTGTGTAGCTAGAGTCTGACAAAAACCAAGCAGAGGGTACAGTTCTGATGCTCCCCTGGCTCCCAGGGCTGTGACCACCTCACAAGAATCGGGGCACTGATAGCCATTGTTGCTGCCTGGGCTGTGGCTCAGCTCTCAGCCCTCCCATGCCCAGAGCATGCTCCAGAGCTGTTTTCCAGCCCTAGCCTCATGGCTGCAGGGCTCTGCTTTGCTGGGGCAGTACTTGGTATTTGGTATTTGTCCTCATGGTATTTCATGAGGTTGCTGTTAACCCATTCTTCCAGATGTCTGGGTCCCTCATTCAAGCCCTGCTTGCTCTGAGGTGTCAGGTGCTTCACTGCCCATTTGATTGTTATCTGCAGGCCTCATGAGTGTGTTTTGCCTCCTTTACCAAGTTGCTGATAGAGGTGTTAAGAAAGCCTTCATGCTGTGAAATTTTAAGTGTTAATGCCAGTGCCTATCTTTATTTTGAAACAGTCATATTGAAAGCGGGTAACCCTTTTTGGTACCTTTAGACAATAGTAGGTTCTAGGCTGAAGATAAGAGGGAGCTAGTGTGAGAATCTTCAGTCTGCTGAAGAGAATCTTTGAAAACAAAGCAAAACCAAGTAGCATGTATAGTCTGAAAGACCCTGTTGCCCTCCTGAAGAAGAGAACTGTTACAACTACAGTTATATCGAAATAGAAGCATGAGCAGTATTTTGTGTTTGCATTTATTAGGTGTGAGAGAGTATCCATGTCTGGACTACGTATTGGCTTTTTAGTGTGTTTGCAAATAAAACATCGAGATTGTATTCTGGAAAACTTCGTGAGCCACTGCTTTAATATTTGTTAACAACAGACTGGATAAGATTAATAAGTTTTAATGAACAAGTGTAATAATGCCAGCAGGGACTTTGGAGTTGGGGAGTAATGGTTAGAAAGGTTAAAACAGGAAGCTTCCTTTTTATTGCTAGTTTTCTGTGCCTTTTAATTTTAGTTTTCTTGAGTTAACAAAAGCAAAAATGTTGCCTAAGTATGAACAATAAAATGTGGCATGTTTTGATCAAATTCTTTCCCTGAATATATCAGTGTGGTCATTTTTAAAATGCATTGCACCATTGCCTTTTGTCTTCTGGATGCTTCAGACTGCATGGCTTTTTATTTTTCTCCATTTCCCCAATTTCTTTCCAAGACATTAATACCTTCTCATGAAGTTATCGATGTTTTCTGCATCCCTCTGTGGACTTTGTGACCTGGGAGTTTATCTGATCAGCTTGGCAGAAATAATGTAATAGCATTCTGTCTGTCTTGTCCCCAAAAGTTTCTGTGAAGGGCTTACATCTCCTGGTGTTGAAAAGTCCATTACACTTTATGAAATGCTGGAAACTGGCTTTTCTTTGACTCCTGTAGAAGCCCTGAAAAGCTGACTTTCCCTTCCAAGTGTGTGAATGCAGTCTGTTGTCTTTTCTACGCAGAACATTAGCTTGTAACTTCCATGCTTTAGGCTGAGAAAAGCATTTACAGGATAATAAAGTATGAGATGGGGTTTGCACTTACAGATAAGTCAAAACAATTAATACTTCTAGCTTATGGCTATCTTTAAGAAAAAGTAACAGTAACAAGTTGCTGATATTTGATAGGCAAGGTATCTGGCAAAATGGAGCTCATGTCCTTCAAAATGAATGAGATACCATATTAATGTAAAACACTTAGTGGTTGCATTGAGTAAAGTCCTTTAACATGGTGGGCTTTTGCTTACAAGCTTTTAAATAATGGTCTAAATTGCTTGATTTTTGTGCACCTCAAAACCCAGATCT
The DNA here is from genome assembly GCA_013397775.1 of Eulacestoma nigropectus. NCBI lineage: Eukaryota > Metazoa > Chordata > Aves > Passeriformes > Eulacestoma > Eulacestoma nigropectus. Next base: position 74,544 of record VZTE01005908.1, read on the forward strand.
GATTTGTTTTTCTCCAGTTATCTCATGAGCTGACTGGCGTGAACTGCAAAACATGATTATTTCTCATTTGCATAAGCATATGCATGTTACAAATAGTGTGTCCTTCTGGAGGGAAAAATGCAGGCTCACCTGGTACCTGTATGCTGCCGTATTCAGTACAGGCTTGCCTCTGTTTGTCTTTTGCCACAGATTCCTTGAATTCTCTTAGATGCTCTCAAGCCCCTTTTCCCTTACACATATATCTTGTGGCATCCCAAACGTGAACTAGACAAAGTTATTGGCTACAGCCACTGTTCTTCTGTCTTTCAGGCTAAGAAAGTTTTGTTATCCTTCTCCATCCTTCATGTCCAGTAAGGGATACTGGCTATCCTGTAGCTCACGGAGAGAGTAAGAGTAACATTGGAATATCACAAGTAATTAAACAGTCAGAACTCAGCTGTAGTACAGTTTTGCAGTGCCACTGTGGCCATTTTAGTTAAGGCATACAGGACATTTAGGGTGGTACCAATCATGGAGATTAGCTCTGTGGAATATTTGTATCTTAGCATTTTATTTGATATTACCAGAATTGAAGCATAAATGTGCAGTCAGTCTTAATTATTAGGAGGTCGCCAACTTGCTGATTTCTTTTCCAAGAGACAATTACATTTTCAGCCCTTAGAAGGATTTGATTTGGCTTCAGAGATTCTCTAATCAGGAAGGTAAATAGAAACCTTTGGTTCAGTCTTAAGCTATACCCAATTGGCAAAGTTTTCCACCTTCAGAAATATATTTTCTACACAGAACTTGCTGCAGCCCCTTGAAAAGATTTAGTTATGCTCAAATCCATCTCTACCATTCACCTATTTTCAGTTGGCCTATTCTTGTAATTAAAAAAAGAGATGTTTACAGAAGGAATAAACATTTTCAAGAGTACACTGGACAAATTCAACCAAACCATTCGTTGTTTATGTTCTATATCTTTGTATATATATGTATATATTCTGAATGACATTCCTTTTACAAAGGTTTGCTGTGGAAATGATGCACCTGAGAATTTTTTGCACCATTTACTCAGTGTAGTACCTCATCACCTTTAGCTACCAGGGATACATGTATACTCATGTGAATTAGCAACCTGTTGCTTGAAATCCCCAAGGATACCCTGGATACAGATGATGACTTTTAGTTAATCTGTGTCTTAGCAAGGAAGTCATCAAGCTACTGGTAGTGGCAGAACTGTATACATGCAGTCTCCTACACAGCTCATCCTCTAGGCACAGCACGAAATTATGCTTAAGTAGGTACAGTGGGACTGAAGTTTTGATCATGTAAACACCAGTAACCATTGACCCTTATGTAGCCATTCCTTCCTAGATTTTTCAGTTACGTTTCATGATCAGTTTGAGCCTTAAAACATGAGAGACCCTGAGGAAAAAGAGGCAGAGCTGTGATTGCTGAATATGGATTTCAGAAGAGAGATGACACTGGGAAATTGTAGTCATTAAGAAAAACCTTCAAATTTGAAGTAGTAGATTTTGAATGTTGAATCCCATGGAAAACGCAAATAGATTCTGATTCCATTTATGTATTTTATGTTGTCAGTAGCACTGGTTCTGTTGCTTTTTTGGCTTGCATGTTTTTCAATTGCAAGAAAAAATTGAAAATTACACCTACTCTGTTAAATGAGCTATTAGAAACAAATTAATTTTGAAGATGCTGAATGACAGCTGCCTAATATTTTAGAATTAAATTTTGCCACTGGAAAAAAAGATGTGTTCAGGCATCACTTGTTTGAATATGATGTTGCAAATAACTTAATTTCAATTCTTGCAGGAAAAAGTGGTGAAAATATTTTCAGTCTACATTAAGATAGCAATTTGATAGTCTCATAGCTGCAAATACGTAAATAAAAATGTTTGTATTGTTTTGGAAATTTAATTGGAAGTTAAACATCTCCGCCTTTTTGGCAGGAGGCTCGAAATTACTTGTTTAATCCAGGAGTATATAGACAAAATTTAATAGCTGAATTTTCTTTCCTAAAAGGAAAAGCCTTTTCTCTGCCTCTTATAGAGCAGTTACCACTGTGGGCAAAAATAATAACAATCACTGCTTTATTACAAATGCAAATGGCTGTTAATGGTTTGAGGTTTCATGTTAAGAGGATGCAAGAAATAGATAACTTTTGGAGTAGTAATGATTCTATTTAGTGATGGATGAGTCCTTTATTATTGCCTTCTGTAAAATTCGTTAGGAAATAGAAGAGCACTGCTTCTGTAACAAGACAGCTCTTTCCTTTAAGACAGTTAATCTATTAATGAGTGAGAGAGACAAAGAATTATTCTGAGAGGGGTGCAATTTTTAGAGAAAACTATCAAAGTAAAAATGTAGGTTTTGCCAAAACCCACTGCATTGTTTTGTTTGAGGGTTTTTTCATATCTTTGTGGTTTTATTGTTTAACAGTTTGAGAAATGCCTTTTCAGTCAGTTGAGATGTCTGCATAGTGCCAGTTCTAAAACCTATGTTCATAATCCATGTAATGAAGATGAAATCATGGGGATTTCCCTCTTTTCTCCATCATCCCTCTTTCCTGGCAAATTCCTCTGTGTCAGTTGGAATAGTTGGCTTCTACCCAGAGCCAGCCTTAGGTATAATGCTGCTCTAGGGAAGGGATTGTCTTTAATCTTGTGCTTTTCATATTTTAAGTAATTGAGTTTTCTTAAACTACGTATTACTTTACTTTCAAACAAATAACTTAAATTTTTTTAATATTGGTTTAAATATAAATACTAGTTGCTCAGGATGACTGTATTTTTTAGGTAATGATTTGTATTTTGGAACTTCAGCCTTAATGAGGGTTGTGTTAGTGCTAGGTTTTTCTTAGCAGTGTGTTACCCACTGGAATTTTGAAATCTAGGTCCACATACCACGTTCAGTAGCTCATACTGGGGGTCCATACTGATTTTTCATCATCATGACTTAAGCTATTAGTGTTGCTGTGGTCATTTAAAATCATTACTACTTTCCCCCCATATTTCAGATGTACTCTTTATTGTTGAAACAAGTGTTGTGTAGGAACCTGTTCTTCACTGTAAGATGGCACAGGGTGTGGGAGTCCACAAAGAGGTCCAGTTGTCTGCTGCTGATGCATGATGAGTATAATTCATGATGAGTCCTGCCAAAATGTTGTAGTAGTGGTTTATTTTCCCCAGAATTCTAATAGGTATCTCGTAGCTTTTGCTGAAAGTGCTGTTGGAGTTTTTCTGCAGCACACTGTAATAAAGCTCACTGCCTGTTCTGAATATGCTGTATGAGGGTGTTCTTTGATGAGCAGCTCAGTAAATGAAACTGCAACAGGTAGCTTGGTGTGGATCCGATTATTGCAGCTTTATTGATGGCCTCCTTTTATTTAGGAAATGAAAAACTGAAATGAAAAAAGGAGACAGACAACAGATTTTTGATAGTGGCTCATTCGCCTGCAGGAGCTCTAATGTGCATTAATAAGGTAATTATGTTGGTCTGGACCTGTAACAGCTCAAGCAGTTCCTGACTGTGTAAATATGTGTGTGGGATGGTAGATCTGTGACTCCTATGTGTCAGGGTTGGCATGATCACAGAATAATTTGGGTTAGAAGGAACCTTTAGAGGTTATCTAGTCCAACTCCCCCGCTATGGCAAGGACATCTCCAACTAGATCATGCTGCTCAGAGCATGATCCATCTGACCTTTAGTGTTCCCAGGGGTGGGGCATCCACCACCTCTCTGAGGTGTTCCAGTGGTTCACTGTCACTGTAGAGCCAGGAACGGAGAGATGTAGCAAGACACAAATCCAGCGAAAGAATGAATTATTTATTCATTTTACAATCATTTTTATATAGTCTAGTTCCATAAAGTGATTGGACAATGTTCACACACCTCCTAGGGTGATTGGTTTAGGTTCTGTCACATCCACGGTAAAACATTTCTCAGCGTACCATAAACAGAACTTAGCAAAACACCAGATGTGACTATCGTCTGCATAAACTATCTTACTGTTTTCTTATCTTGTGTGAGAAAGGAAAGGTTCTCAAAGAATTAATGCAAGAAGCTGGAAAATTCATGTGCTAGCAGCATTTCAGTACCCACAGTTCACCACCCTCGTTGTAGAAGAGTTCGTTGTTCTCGCTAGTCTAAAATTACTCTATTTAAGTTTAAAATTCTTATCTCTTGTCCTGTTGCAACAGTCCCCACTAAAAAGCCGTCCTCTAGTTCTCATGTAGCCCTCCATTAGGTACGAAAGGCTGCAATAAACTCTCCCCAGAGCTTCTCTTCTCTGGGCTGAACAGTCCCAACTCTTTCAGCCTGTCCTCACAGCAAAGGTGCTCCATTCCTCTGATCATCTTGGTGTCCCTCCTCTGGACTCCCTCCAACAGGTCCATGTCCTTCCTGTGCTGGGGACCCCAGAGCTGGATGCAGCGCTGCAGGTGGGGTCTCACCAGAGCAGAGCAGAGGGGCAGAATCCCCTCCCTTGTCCTATTGCCCACGCTGCTTTAGATGCAGCCCAGGACACAATTGGCTTTCTGGGCTGCAAGTACTCATGGCTGGGTCATGTCCAGCCTCTCTTCCATCAGCACCCCTAAGTCCTTCTCAGCAGGGCTGCTCTCGATCTGTCCATCCCACAGCCTAGATTGGTACTAGAGATTGCCCTGGCCCAGGTGCAACACCTTGCAGTTGTGTGCATTTGTAGAAATGGACAATTGAAGAAGACCAGCTTTCGTGGAACATTTTAAGATTGTTTCTTATTTTTCATGTTACAAGGACATGAAAAGCAAGATTTTGTTTTGAAAGTGAGTTGTTTTGTTGGGTACATGGGTATTCCAAGTTGTCAAGCATGTATTGGTAGATAAATGTTGTCTTCAAAATGTCTTTTTTTTTTTTTTTTTTTTTTTAAAGGAGACTTCAGAATCAATTGTTAGTAGGTTTAGTACAAGCTGTTACAATTCACAAGGTATTACAGTTTCATTATTTTCCCCAAATTGCTGGAAGAGGAATAGTGGAAGAGGATTCCTTATTATATTACGGTAATTGGTAGTGCACAGTTGTTCCCTGATCCATTCCTTGAAGTGATGGAACTACATAAATTAAATACATGACAGTTTTTCTTTCCATAGCACTCAGTTTTCTTGAGTAGCAAATTGGAATGCCCTTAGAAATACCCTGAGAGAAATTTTTACAAGGGCAGGTATTGTTAGGATAAGGGAGAATGGCTTCAAACTGAGAGAGAGTAAGTTTAGATAATAGGAAGAAATTATTTACTGTGAGGGGGCGGGGAGGCACTGGAACAAGTTGCTCAGAGAAGTTGTGGATGCCCCATTGCTGGGAGTTTGGATGGCAGTTTTTGCAACGTGGTATAGCAAAATGTGTCACTGCCCCCAGCAGGGGGATTGGAACAAGATGATCTTTAATGTCCCTTCCAACCCAAACTATTCTATGGTTCTAAGATGCCAGCAGCTCAGATGCTATGGAGACTAGTCACTTCAGGTTGATTGTTCCTACCCAATAATGTGAATATCAATGGATCTCCTCTATGCACTGTTTTTGGGGAAAAAGTAGGTTTTCCTTTGGCCTTGCCCAGGAAGTTGTCTTTTATTTAAAGCAACTGGTAGACAAAGGTTTTAAATACAAGCTCAACAGCTGAAGGCTAGTAAAGTGAGTTTTTAGTGAGCTAGAGGCAAGATAACACTACCAGCAGAGCAGTTGAATTATGTGAGCGAGATCAGCAGCTCCCCCTCGAGAAAGTTGTAGGCTGCAGTGGAGTCTCCCTCAGCCTTCTGTTCTCCAAGCTGACCAAGTCAAGTGATGTCAGCTGCCCTTCACCACACTGGTTGCCCTCCTCTATACACACTCCAGTTGTCTGATGATGTCCTTCTTGTGCTGAGGTGCCACAGCTGCACATAAGGACTCAAGGTGAGGCCATGCCAGTGCAGAATAGAGTGGGACAATCACTTCTCTTGACATATTTCTCCATACAGCCTGTTCTGCAGTTCCTGTATTATTTGTACCCTGATATTAAACTGTGAAACTAACTGTTCTCTCATGGCCATCTTTCTAGTGCTTATCCAGTACCAGGTATCTTAATCCACACTTTATAAAAACACTTAAAATATTTGTAAACAAGCCCAACTAATGCTCTACTTTATACGTTCTATTACTGTCACTGTTTGCGCCATGAAAGACAAGCTGTGAGATTAGCTAGGTCTCTGCTCTGCTTAATATAGTCAAGCAAAATCTTTGAGGGAACAGCAAAACTGTAATTAGAACTTCATTTTTTGCATATTGGTGAATTCAGAGCATGGTTATATGGCTGTTTAAACTGACTTATTTAAAGACTACTGTTGTCTCACCTTGCTTCATTGACACCAGTACTTAATGTCTTATTCTATTAGTCTGGCTGATCCCACTGAGCTGTTGACTTCAGAAGGGACTGAGAAGAAGAATTAGTCATGTTCCTGGGTTTTGTCACTGAAGTGATTCATTGTGGGTGCAGACAAGTACCAGCTGCAGGTGTCCGTGGCTGCCTGGCTCAAGCATGGGCTGCAGCCATGTCTCCCCTCTCTTGAGGTGTATCTCTAGGCAGCTGTAAGATAGCAGGAAACTTGGAATGCAGGAAGAGGAAACAAGTTAAAAAAGTGCATATAGGCTGTGCTGGAGAGTTATTGCCATGCAATCAGTGAGCTTTTATTCTTGCTGCAGTAGTAATGTCTTGCTGTGATATGCTCATTCCCACCTTTCCATCCCTGGTGTAGCCTTGGCTTATTAGAGGCACATACGTAGACATGCCCACAGTCAAGCAGCGTGTGTTGCCAGTGTGTTAGAAGCAATGTGAAAATAGAGACTTACTCTGAAAGCTGGTGGAAGTACCTGCCAGCCTGTGATTCTGTGTTTGACTAATGGGGGAAAAAAGTCCAGTTACCCACTGCAGAAATTGCTGTAATTCTGTCAGCTGAGGTCTGCCCATAACCTTAGACTGGATATATAGTTGTCACTTTCCTAAATTTAGCCAAAACGGAAATGCATCTTAATTCCAAAAAGTGTTGGTAATATAGGGGCTTTTTACATAGATGATCTTGAGAAACAAACATATTGGGTGTTACTTAGTGTTAATATTAACTTCTTTCTTTGAGAGGGCCAAGTAATTTCTTTTTTTTCTGTGTGTGTGATATAGGGGACTTTAATGAGGAGCATATACTTTTTCTGTCAGAAATCTGTTTGGAAGAGAAGTGCGTGTTTTTTATCTAGGGGCCAAAGAGTTAATTTTACATGAGACTTTTGGGTCTCTTGTCGTCTTCTTGTCAGCTTTAAAGGTGGTATAGTCTGTAGTCTGAAGTCACATCTTAACTGCATGCATTGTTAATCACATAAAAATTTTAAATTTACAGTTGCATTTTTTTTATAGAGTTTATGATGAAATAACAGTCTGCAGGATTCAGTACACTGAAATTTGTAGGGTTCGTGGTTTGGTATGTTCAGATTTTGTTTCTTAAAACCAGTTCAGGATTTATTTTCTCCTGTGTGTAACTAGATTTGCTGAAATGCAAATAATTTGCATGACCTCACATGATACTAATGCTGTTAATCCCATCTCTCTAAATCTTTCTGTAGGCTGTCATCCTGTTTTGAAACAGTCTGTAATATGGAGACTGTTAATGGTCCAAATACTTGCCAGAAACTCAGATATCTTAGAAGTCCATACACTTTAAAAAAAATGTCATCTTTCTAAGAATGCCTGTGTACAATCATGAATATATGACTATTTCTAAACTGGAGTACATCTGAATTTTAAAAAGGAAATTTATGCAGTGGTTAAACCTCAGTGAGTTTATTTCAGTGAGTCAGACTTCTATGCTTCAGGGAGAAAATGGCAGCTTCCAACAGTAGGAGAAAGAATTCTTGGCAAAGTTTTTGTTTCCTTGGTTTTAATTTCAGGGTAGGGCAAACCCTGATTCTCCTGACTAAATTTGTCTTCCACATGGATATGCATCTTTTTGTCATATGAATGTATAAACAAAACTGCTTTGGGCAATAAAATATCTGCTTAAACTCTGTAACTAATGGGTAACTTTGCTTTTTTCTGAATGACTGTTTGATTTTATGCAAATGGTATGTTCTTATAAATTTGTGGCTTTAAAAAATACTGCAGAGTTTGACTTAAAGAACAATACTATTTAACACCCATTTGACATCCTCTGTGAGAGAAAATAATGATAGAGACACGCATTTTCTCTACCTGTTGTGCAGGTTTATGGTGTGCACGTGTGGCTATAGATTTTCCTTCTGGCTGATTGTTAGCTTGTGCCTTCTCTTTTATACAGCTGAGTTTAATGCAACCAAAGGCCATGGTAAGTTGAGATAACAAAATATTTGTCCGGCTAAAGGATCACTTATTGTAATTCACAATAGCTAATTGCAATCAACATTTCATTGATTACAAGAAGAATGTCATTGCTTTTGGACAGATGATTTTTCAGAGTTTTGGCTTTTGGCAGGCTCTGGTTTAGAACAGCTTAATTGCCTTCTTCCTCTGTATCTGCCTTTGCAATCTAGCTACAGTGTTGAAAACAGGCTGATAAAAAATAATTTTTATTACCTAGACATGTCTCTTAATGTTCCCCAGGTTACCATATATCTTTTGAGCAAAGTGGTTTGCAACAAGATTCATTTAGAGTGGTGTTTGAATAATTTTTTTAGATATTTTAAAATTGAAATCCTGTCTTCAGAAAGCTTTAGGCAATAAAATATCATCCTGACTTGGAGAAGTAGCATTGGAATATACATACCTACATCCTTGATTTCCCAATATTTTTAAAGTAATGTGCTTGAGGCGTGCGATGGGTCAGCTCATTCCTGTCCCCTGAGTCAGAGGATGTTTTGGTCATCTGAAGAGGCAAGGGTGACCACACAGGACATCCACAAAACCAGCATCACTTTGTGCATGGGAGCCTCTGGGAAGAGAGAGATGTTTCCTTGCAGGTGCAGAGCTCTGCATCTTCTTTCCAGCTGTGCAGGGCTTGTCAGACAGCAGGTAAGCTGTCTCTGGCATTTAGAGCTTTGAAACAATAGATAAATGAATGGCTCTGGTAGGAATCATAAAATCCAGGCACAGCAGCACTGGAGCAGAAGACAAGATCTTAGCTGTGTTTCCCACAGATGGAAGGAGTAATCTTCACATGTCAGGTAACTGCTCAGTAATGGCTGATTTACATGTGCTTTCTGGAAATGATCTGTTTGTACTTAAGTCTTTAAAACCAAGAAAGGGACTTAGACCCTCTTAATAGCAAACTGGCTGCTTGCTGACCAGCCACCCAGTTTACTGTACTCTAGATAACAATAAGCCTGAAGTTAGAAGCTGAAATTAGAGATATACTGCTTTTACTTTAAAACATCAGTCTGTTTTTACAGTGTATCTTTGTGGTGGGTTAACCTTGGCGAACCTTGGTCACTCACTCTGCCTCCTCAATAGGGCAGGGAGAGAAGATGGGTGGGAAGGGTCATGGGTCAGGATACAGGCAGGGAGATTACTTACCAGTTAATATCATGGGCAAAACAGACTCTGCTTGGGGAAAATTAATTAATTACCAGTGTGATTCCACTAAACTATCCCCTCTTGAGAAGAAACATGGATATGTTGGACTTTTATTCTCCAACCAATGTGATTTGCTAGGCAGTTGAGATTCTGTTCTTGTTGGTAATGTTTTACTGACATGCTTTCGCTCTTGTGACAGATGATGGTAATGTCAGACGGCACATCGTTTTCTTCAGGGCAGAGCCTTCATCTTCCCAGCCTTCCCAGTAACTCATTGTCTTTTTCTGAAGTGAAGAAGAAATCATCTCATGGGCCAAAGGTGAGACTTATTTTACTAGAAGATAGTTGAACCCGTGGTGCTTTTCCTGGTAATTAAATTAATTAAAAAAAAATTCTAGATGTTTTTTGCAGTCTTTTAATGTAGACTAATAATAGCAGGATTGACATTTCTTTGCTGTGTACTTACTGTTTGCCATGTGAAAATACTGCAGTACAGGGATGGCTGTGAGAACGAGTGCTGGTGAAGGTTCTCTGGTTTTCATACTGCAGTACAGGGATGGCTGTGAGAACGAGTGCTGGTGAAGGTTCTCTGGTTTTCATACTTGTACAATTGCTTTCCTCCTTTTCCAGAAGGGATTGTGATAGTCTCTTGTAGTATTAGACGATTATGGTGATGGAAGTGTGATCTATGGAAATGTAAAGAATATGAGATAGTACTATCATAATAATTTCATTTTTTAAGCATTTTTAAGGATAACTGTGTAGAGTGAGACTTGAAGTTGTGTTCTTGGGGATTTTTAATTTTGTTTAAATTCCAGAGGTTAATTCTTTTCTAGATGTTTCAAATACAACAATGTGTCATTGGTCTCTAGGACATCAGATTGAATCCCCAGCTTAAAATGTGGTAAAAAGGTATAGTCTAAGGAACCTCTTGAGTAATACAGATGAACCTTTCTGAAACAGCAGATGATTTCTTACCAAAATGAACCAATGGTATGGAAAAATAAGGAGCATGTTGTTGTTTATTAACATAAGAAATGCAACGCAAGCCTTTTCTCTGTTCTGTTAAGTTGTTGGGGTTTTTATTTTCTTTTGTAGTATCATGTCAATTTGAAGTATGTTACTTAATCTTGCAGTGCATGTACTGCAAGGAGCAATACCCATTTTTATTAATAACTTTCATGTTCATTATGTGTGCCAAATCTCATATCTTGCATGAATTGTCAGGTAATGAATTGAGGGTATGCCTATGAAAAGATAGTAGGGATACATAATAAACAACGACAGGCAAAAAATGTTCTTTGACATGTCTCTGCCTGGTGTGTATTGTACATCAGTACCTCACAATCTCTAATGCAGGTGGTCTTGCAACATTTAAAGAATACATGGAAGTGTGCTTGTTTTCCTAATGAGAAGCTGAGGTATAATCTGAGGATTAAACTGAAGGTGCTTACTTTGGCATGCTAAAATGAGTGCTTAATGCCTCAGAGGAAAGCAGCTGGCTACACCAGGTGCTGAAGCAAGGTTCTTCTGGTTAGACTAGGATGTATCTCCATCTAATTGCATACCAAACATGAATTACTCTGACACTTTACCATTTCTGATAGGGGTTCTTGTGATGTTAGTAGGTATCTCTCTAGAGTTCATTTTCTAATCACTTCTAAAGAGTTGTCTGTAATGTTGATTCACCCATGTCTTGCTTTGCATGCCAAAGGAGGTGTGCTGAAGCTTGGGTTAATGAGCAACCCGGACACCTCTAGAAAGACTTCAAGGAGGTACTGACATGATACTGAGTTCTGTACTAATGCTCTGCCTAGTAACTGTACACCATGGTAAATCTTGAATCTCTCAATTTTTTACAAGCAAGTGTTAACCTGGGATGTTATTTTCCAAACCGTATTTAGACAGTGAACTTCTGTCTGATGTGGAAAATTGACAAGTGTGGAGTGTGATGGAGTGAAGCGGTGTGAAGTGTGTATTTGCTGCGCTCGTCCATGTAAACTAGTGCTTGAAATCTTTCATTTTTTGCCGAAGCAACTCAAAACATCTGCAGAGAGTTTGGCCCATAGCATGCAGTTAGGTGAGTCTAACCTGAGGAGGTTAGACATGCATCACGTCTCAGGATTCTATCCTTAGAATTTTTAATAGTGGCAAGAGGTGTCTTTTCAAACACTGGTTTTTGTCAGTCCCATATATGGATACCCAATACATGCCTATTTGATTTTTCCTCTTCACCCTGTCCAACTTGGAACACACACATATGAGCAGTTGTTCTTTTATGTCATATAGGAAGACTTGTAAATATCTGCCTTGCTGAGAATTATAAGCTGTTCATGAGAAATGGAAACACAAGATAACCTTGGGTTTAGTGTAACAGTAAAGTTTGGGGGTTTTTTATAAGTTCTCAGAGCTGAAAAGCCTTGAATTTTGGTCTTTAGTGTTTTTATTCTGGTTGGAATGTGGGAAAGTTCCAGCCAACGTACAAATAGATTTTTGTTTTTGTCTTTTGGAGTAACCCTAGTGATGGAACAACTTCAGTGTCCAAATTTCATTTAAATATGCCTCTAGAATAAGAGTTGCAGGAAAGTCTTTGATAGTTCTTGGGCATAAGTTGCTTTTACCGAAAGTGTACTCCAAATGTCTGTACTGGCTGACTTTGGGATTTTTCTGCTGCAGCAATAGCCCTTTGATGTGCTTGGCCTAGTTTTGGTTTGTTTCATCTGTGAATACCACCGTTAACTTTGAGGTCAGTTTTAAACTTTGAGTATGGAAAAAACAGAACCTTATGCTTATCTGTTTGCCACTGCAAAGTACCACATAAACTTTATGGTTAGGTAAGAATTTAAGTAACAACAGTAAAACCACTGCAACAAAGTGGTGTTCTTGGTTTAGCATTCATTTATGAAAAATACAATACAGTATGAAGTCAGAGACTGTCAGTTTCTTTTCTGTCACATTCTCTTCTGAAATATGTATTAAATAGAGATGTTTGAATTTTAAAGTGATTTTTTTTTCATCTAATTTAATGAAGATGGTATTAGTGAGCCTCAATATTTTGATTCTAAAACAAAGCTTCAATCTTGGAAATACAGATGTCAGGCAGAAATGTATGAAAACTTTTACTTTATGCATTTTTTCAGAATATAAGAATAGCTGCAGGCTGGCTGCAGATACTTGTGTTGCTTTAAATCAGTGCTATTACTAAGCCTGTTTGTATTATATAAATATTACATGCACAGAATAGAAAAGCAGCTTGGTTAGGTTTTTTGGGGGGATGATTATGTCTTTTGCAATGAACCACAGTATCAGCTGTAGTGAAATGAGATTTATTTTATAAACAAAGAAAGCAAAAGCTCTTATTCCTGTGTGTGACCAGAAGAAAATATAAGTTGTTTTATGCTCCCCCAGTTGGCCTTCACTGTTAAACAAGGGAGCTTTGTAATTCTCTGTCTGCTTCTGATTCTTCTGATGCCATTCATTATAACAGTTTGCTGGGCTGGGCTAAATTGAAGTGTGAAAATTTTGTGATTTTTTTGTGGGAAGCAGGTAAGTTCATCTCCTACCCCACATAATTTTTGGAGGCTCTCAAAATGTTGTGCTTTTCTTTCTTGGTTTTTTTTGCCCTCCCCCCCCTCCCCCCCCCAATCAGCTAATGTTTTTATTCAATAATAAACAAGTTTGTATTCAACAGAAATCTGAATTTGCTTGATGAAGGAATTACTTTTAGATATCTCTCTTCTGTTTTCCTCTTGAGAGCAATAGGCATATTTGAGACTAATTCTGGTCCACTGGCTTAATATGGACACATTATTTCAATAGGCATACATTTTTTTAATTAAAAATGAACATAATGCACATTTTTATTATCACTGGTACTGAATTGGTAGTCTAAACTCAGAGTACAGTACACTGACAAGGCCATGCCAATGTGCTCAATTTAATGACTTCATAAAATAGAATGAACTGCCCCTGCCCCTCTGCTTCTCCCACCTGTCCCAAATGCTCCATTTCTTAATTAGGTTCCTAATGTCTGTCAGCAACTGAGGTTTGCAATGGTTTCCAGAAGTTACTCCTTATTTGAACACACATTAAAACAAATTGGGAATTACGTTTTGTAGTGTGAAGTCAGAACCCAACTCTGTAACATGTACAGTTCAGCACCGTTTTTTGCCCTTTAATTACAGAAGTGTTTTAATCTGCAAATGTGTTACCTATTGAGCAGCTATCCGTTTGTGTATCTCAAATTTACAGGACAATGTGCTTTGTAATTTAAACTTAATTTCACGAGCTCGTTAAGAAATACAAAAGCACAAGAAACAGTGTTGGTTCCCTTTGCCCAGTTTAGTCTATAAAGTGAATTCACCTCCTAAATCACAAAGATTCTTAGTTTGTAACTTGTAACTCTTAATCCATTCACTTGGGATCCATAAAAAAATAAAGTTACCTAGCTGAGTGCGAGGGAGCTTATCCTACCTCTTCTGTCACAGTGTTGGCATACTCTGTTTCACAGTGGGAAATGTGGAAGCCTGAGCAGTCCAGCTGGTAGTGAATCAACTTCAAAAGCTGGGCTTTTTTTGATAAGCTGATGTTGTATGCCTTCCATATTGGAGGTATGTTTTATGTAATTCCTGTAAGTTAGAAGATTGTGATGAAACTGCCAAAGATGATGGCTGCAGGAGATAGCAATTTCCAGGTGAACGTGGCAGCGTAATGGCCCTTTAGCTTTTTCTGACCACCTGTCCTATGCCTACAATATGCTCTGTGTGCTCCCAGACTGCATCTCAGGCCTTAGCATGAACTGTGTTGACCAAAATCTGAGCAGGAGTTGAGTACAATAGTCACAGCACCACAGTGACTTTCTTTGCTTTGTAAGATAAAATCTTACATTTTTATTGTGCTTCTAAAATACATATTTTTAAAGGTATGTTAGCCCCTTTCATACAGCAGTACTATATATCTTGAGGTACTGTAGGTACATGGTGTTACTTGGCTTAAGATGACATCTGCAGGTGTTTTGACATGACTGTGTTCTGATATTATTCTTTTGCAATACTGTTTGTTATGCAACATATCAAAGGCTAACACTGACTTTGGTTGCTTCAATATTTGATGAATACACAAATGTAAGCTATGGTGTGCAGATGTATTACCTGTCAAAACTCCATGATCCCAGTTTTTCACATGAGCTTGAGAAAAGAGTGTTTTATTTTACTTAATTTACTCTTATTTCTTGCAACACTTATTAAAGTGGAAAAGAAAGAAGCATTTAAACACTGTCAGATTCTGATAAATAAGAAAATGGTTTGAAAGTACATTCTGATTTTCATTAAGATCTATGCTGTACATGATACGAATATTCAGCCACTTTTCCTCCCCACCAGCATCCTGTGTTCATTCATCATTAGGTTTGATATAACTTACTGTTGAATATAATTTGACTTTTTTCTGTCTTACAGATTTTATGTTCCTCTTGCTGTCTCCTCTGTGTCATTGTTGGCTTCTTTTTGGGTCATTGCAGAAATTAAGGAAATAAGAAAAGATACTCTTTTTACGTAGAAAATTAATGCAAATATAAAAGCAATGGGTTGGCTGCCTTTAAGAAAGGGTAATTCTAAGAAAGCGTGTGAGACGAGTGTATCAGTAAGTCTCATAAGTGTGTCACTTATTTGTACTATGATTTCTATGAAAATATCAGCTTCCATCTTGTAGGAAGAGGAAAAATTCTGGTTTTAAAACTGAAAAGAATACAGATCTCACGTTTCTTTTGGTTTTAATACTACTATGCCTCAGAACCATTTTCACAGATCTCATCTGTTGGAAAACCTCTACAATGGGACTCTCCTTCTGAAATGTAAAATATACGTAAAATAATGTGCTATAAGGAGACCAGTAAGAGAGATAATTTTTCTATCTAGTTTAGTAATGACACATGTTTTATTCCTCCCCGGGGCAACACAGCTCTGGCATGATAGAACATGATGTGACACTAGAAGCATTAGTAATTAGTTCGTAAGTCAACTTCTGGTGCTGGTCTTGCATCAAAGGAAATAGTCAATTTTTTTTTTTATTTTTTTTTTTTTTAATCTTAAAGAAGAGCACCAGGAAAGGTCTTATGACTCAAGTAAAACATCTCAAGGAGTGCTAAATGCTTTTTTATTTTTTGTTTTTTAGTTGCTGACCTGGGAAATGAGGAAGTGCCTTTATGTTTAGACATTCAGATGTCATGATAGTATTATTCATTGTTGATGCTTCTGGCCAATGTTAATGTTGATATATGTGCTATATAAATATATGGTTAGTTTACCAAATCTGACACAAAAATACATTTGCAGTACAGATGCAAGGAGCATCTCATAAAAACATGCAATTGAATAATTTATGCAGCACTGTGTGGAAACTCAGTGTTTCACTAAATAAGAAAGATAATGAGAAGGGAAGAGCATTTCTAAGTAATTATTTTTATTTAATTATTTCTACTTGTTGCTACAGAGGAGAAGGAAGATACTGCAGTTTCTGCACATGTTTTGTGTAGACCTTTCAGGTCCTAGAGTAGTAAACACTGACTTAGCACATCCTGATTGGACAAGTTATAAGTAGTTATCTACGAACAGGAAGCACATCAGTAGATGTAGTCTCAGTCTTCCTTTCTCTGATTGACACGACTTCCATTAACATGTTACTACTTCTTTGTTTTCTTGGATAGTTTTTTTTCAGACCAGTTATACTGTGTGCATTATTTTAAAAATAGTCAGCCCCTGTGGAGGATGAGGCTGGCCATGTCCTGCTTTGGTCCTTTACTTTTGCACTGCACTTCTGCAGTTCTGTCTCTGTTGTGGGTAAAAGGGTGGTTAAGTAAGGTGGAAGACAAGCTGAATATGTTTTCCTCTCTACATTTCTGTATATCTGTGGCAGTTTTAGACAACCAGATACACCACATTTACATACACATCTGTCCTAGGTAAAGGAAAAGGGAATCAATGAGTGTATGCAATACACATTAAAGTGTTTCTTTCTAGAAGTTTTTCACTTCCTGGGCAGCATACAGATAGAAGTGCTTGTAATTGGCCTGGAAGAAAGTAAGCAGTGTAACTTTCTTGACCATAGGTTCCTGTAAATTGAAATGTCACTTTGCAGATTTGAAGCTGTATGAAAATGGACCAAGAGTGACACATGTTTAGTATTTATAACAGTGCAGTTAGTCTCCTGGGTGTTTTTGAGGTACTGAGAGCCCACTGCTGGCAGTTTCAGTGAAAGCGGGCAGTGCTGGAAATGTTCTTGTCTTTTAAAGATTCCCAGGTGTTAATTCTCAGAAGAAAGGATCCTGTATGACCCATTCTGGATGATTCCTTTATTGCCAGTTCTAGCTGCAGATGACCACTTTCCTTGCCACTTCAACTTTTCAGATTCACCTGAGTGAGAAATGATACTGCTCTGCTGTTTCTGGTTTTTATAACCCCTCTTATAGGACCTCTGAGTCACCACATTCTGAGAAACTCTTCTCACTTAAAACAGTTCAATTAAAAAAAAATAATTATAATTAAAGGCTCAGCAGAGACTCCAGTATATACAAAGAAGGAAGTTTTTTCAGCTTTAGGAGCTTTTCCATAAAAAGGCAGTGACTGTTGTCTGTCCAATCAAATCTTCCATAGCTGGGCTAGACCCAGAGTTGTTATTGTTTGTGAGGAGAAAGATCTGGGAAAAGCTGGAAGATCACAGTAGAGAAGTCAAACTTTGCCTGAAATGTTGTCGTGTTTTCCTCTGATCCTGTAGTAATTCTTTTGACATCATATGTTCATATCTTAATTTTTCATTGTGATTTTTATTTTATTCAGAGGTAATGGTGATGATAAATGTTTCCTAAACTGCCTTTATGTTAATCTTACAATATTTTTTAAAAAGACAGGTATAATGCCTAGGATTAAAACTAACTTTAGTTGCATATATTGACAAGCAGTGATAACTGCTCATGTTCCAACAGTTTGTAACAGATATTGTGACCAAATGTTGGGGTTCCTCTCTGTTCTTATATAGTTATTTCTACTCCTGGTTATTCACCTGCAGTTCCAAGTTTTTAATATGAATCCTATGTCCATATTGTGTCGGTCTTTTGAGGATTTAAGGGTTCTTCTTTTTTTTAAAAAAAAAAAGTAAAATTTTGCATCTCCTCTTTGCAGGACCCAGCTAAGATTCTGAACATAAATAGCAGCAGCAGTAGTAACAGTTTTTCAAAGACCCAGAAGTTAACAAAGGAGCACAAAGAAAAAACTTGTAAAGACTCAAAAGAACAAAAAAGTGCCTTCAAAGAACCTTCCAGGGAACATAACAAATCTTCCAAAGAATCCTCTAAGAAACCCAAAGAAAACAAACCACTAAAAGATGAAAAAATGGTTCCTAAGATGGCCTTCAAGGAACCCAAACCCATGTCCAAGGAGCCAAAATCTGAAAACACCCCCATCCTTACCATAACATGTGGGCAGCAGCAAGAAAAGAAGACTCTCACAAAAAGGCCCTCTATGCTGGACACTGATGAATCTTCTGCAAGAAAAAGAAAAAAATCCAGCTCAGATTCATTATTTAAAAGTTTTCCTAGTGCCCCACCACTGATTCTTACTTGTTCAGCTGACAAAAAACAGACAAAGGATAAATCTCAACTCAAGGTGGGGAAAGTCAAAATTGAAAATGATGCACTGGAAAGGAAGACGCCTACTCTGCCACCATTTGATGATATTGTAGATCCCAGTGATTCTGACATGGAGGAAAACGTGTCCTCCAAATCTGACGTAAGTGGTTGGTTGGTTTTGCTTAATACTTTACTCAGTGCTTTATTGAGTACTCCCGGTCTGTGGGACTGTGCACCAAATTTGTGTTCTCCCCTTTCTTTTCCTGTCTACTGGCAGATTGTCCAAACTGAAGGATGTTGATTACCATGTTCAAACTTATGCATGTTCTAGTTGAATTGTATTGCCTATTCAAGTCTACTCAATTACTAAATGTCAACATTATGACAATGAGCATACGGGAGATATCTGTAGACAATATTGCTCTTTTGATGTTCTTTAGAAATTAATGTTTCTTTTGAGAGAAAAGGAAATGGATTTAAATGCTTGTATTTCACACTCTAAATCTTTGTTTTCAGGTGTTAGAGAGTTCAGTAAATCCAGGAAATGGTTGTAGTTATATCAGAATTACTTATTTTTTTGCTGAAAGAGACAGATCTGTCAATGATGCCAGTTTTGTGGAGGAGGAGGAGTTCCTGGAATCTCACTCTGATCAGGAGAATCTATCCCAAGTAGTAGGCTTACCAAGAAGAAAGACATTTTAATGGAAATTTGCTTTCTTGAAAATATTTGTCTACTGTGCCTGCTCATCTGTCTCAAGTATGATTTGCCCTTTAATTTTGTGATTAAAATTAGGATTTTAATCATTCGCCTAGCAAACTTTGGTTTTCAGAAGCATATTTTATAGAGACATCTAGAGAAGGAAAGGCATAGTAGGAGAAGCTTTGTTTGGTGCCATTATTTGTGCTAATGGCTAGAGGTGAAGTGTACATGGTAGAAGGGAATTCTTCCCAGCCTTTCCTGTTAAATTCTCTCGTTTCTCTTTTTTTCTGATTTGTGCCTCTGTTATTGCCATCAGATTCATAACCCTGCTTGCCCTCTCTGGAACAGACAATAAATGCCCTGCTGTGGGGAGGTGTCAGCACTGGGTTTCTACTTTGTAGAAACTTCCCATGAGGGAGAAGGTAATTTACTTCTGAAGTGACCTTTTACTGGTCCCTTAGGGCATGCAAAGGCTGTAAAATTTAGAAGGCGTACAATAGGACGGGCTCTGCTTTACAGCATGACGCTGGAGATACTCTGGTTGGAGTGGCATTCTCATTATAGCTTGGAACTTAAGCAGTTTGTCTTTAAACCTGAAAATGTACACACTTGTCACTCTTGGTGTGAATTATTCTTCATGTTTTCAGAAAAGCTGAATATTCTATTTTAATTTGTTGCTAGCTTTAAGACATGCTATCTACCCTCAGTATAGCTGGGCTAATTAAATAGATTTTTGGATTTCCTCTTTATTCGAATAAATGCCACGTTGGGGCACATACATTTTTACTGGCTGCAGCAGTTCCCCATTTTTTTTCAAAGACAGAAGAATTGAGACAAGCAAATCCAATGTAACTGGAATTTTACAGATAGTTCTGCAGAGGTGTGTGCTGTGTAGCAACTTGCAAATAACTTATATGTGAAAGATCTATGATGGTGGTTAAAACTGATCCTTTTTAGTTGCTGATAGGTGTTTCCCTCTTTGTTGTCTTGCAACCTCTTGCCCACTACCGATGGTACAATGGGAGCACCTCTGTATTTTTCATAGGCTGACACAAGTACACTTCGCCAAGTCCATCCTCCGTCTGCAGTTGACCTGTATGACCTAAGGAGTTCCTTATTCTGTACTAAAGCTAAAAAGCAGATTCAGGATTTCTAAGTCTGTAAGCCACTGTTACTGAGAGGGCAGACTGCTGAAGTCCATGCCAAGAGAAGCAAATCCTGCTGGTTTGGCCGCTCATGTATTTTAATGTTGACATACTGGATCATGGTCTTCCATGACTCAGGTCTTCCATGGCAGGGCCACTGTGGTCCCTATCTGAGTGGGTGAAAAGGATGTCTGCCCCTTTTGGACTGTGGTCTGGTCCTTAATAAGTCAGGTTGAGTATGGCTCCAGTCAGTGATGGGATATTATTTAGAAATTCAGTAATATACTTAGTTAAAGAAAAACTATCCATGAAACATGGGATAATCTCCTAAGGTGCCTGAGTCACACACTTGGCAAGTGCTGTGGGAGAAAGAACTGGGCAGCCTGGTTAGTGAATGTCTGCAGAATTTCACAAGGAGTTGTTCCGTCTGCATTTTACCACTTTTAACCGGGGAACCTAATGAAAGGTGACCAAGCAGTGTAATAGAGATAATTTTCTGTACGTTGGAAGAAATAGTTTGGACTTTTTTGTATGTATGGGTAAGTTTCCAAGTGTTTCAGGAAATTTTTCAGCTAGATCCATGAAGGGTATATCCTATAAACGTAATCATATTAAGGAAAAGAAAAAGGTGAGAAGTTGCAATGTTACATAGAGTAACAGAAGTGAAAATAGGACAATGCTTTTTCTATACAATATCAGTAATTTCAGATCTGTCAAGCCTTCATGATACTAACAAACATAGTTGCTTGAAGCTGGGAAGATGCTTCTTTAGTGTCATATCCTGGCATAATAATATGCTGTAGAATTAAGTGAAATGTTTTTTCTTACTCTGATACAGTTACAATGGTGGATGTCAGAGCCCTGATGAACAAAGCATATATTGTTATTTGGGAGTATATTTGGTAGTATCCAGATTTATTCCTAAGTCTTCAAGAAAGTAAAATCGCTATACCCGATTCAGCAAATTAGGTTAGGTATAACAAATTACATTACAAATCAGTACCTAAAAGAAAATTGTTAGAATGCTGCAAAAATTCTAACTTTGAGTCAGGTGCATTTTTTCTAGTTCAAGTTTTATTTATGACATCGTGCAAACATAATAATACTGTATGAATGTAATGTTCATGCATTGGATGTAATGAAATTATGAATAACTTTGCTAAGAATTTTGAAGTTTCTTCACTTTGTGGTGTAAGAGATGGTCTCATTCTCAAACACACATTCTCAAACATGTGTTCCAAAATGTTCTCTGTTCTCTTAACTGGTATTGCATATGCATATATTCATATGCATAATTTTACCTATAAAACATGATAAATTTGTAATGAAGGGTGCAATGTAGAATGTAGAACTTCCTGCAAAAATACTGTTGCTGGTCACATACAGGATGGTTTTCAGAATTAGAGGTAGTCTATTATCAGTTCTCAATTGTGAAGTCTGGATTTGGGATTTTGAAATAAGGATGACATTCTGAAAAGTCCCTGTGGTAAAGGAATCTTACAAGCATCATTAGACAGAGGTGTTGTTTCACTAGGAAGGTGCTACAGGATAGCAGTGCTGCTGCTCCCCTGATTTCTTTGGATGCAGCCTGAGTTCAGTGAATTGGGGTGGAGTGTATCATGTCAATCAATGGGCTTGAATTTCAGACAAAAAAGAAGAGTATGCTCAACCCTTCACAGTACAGGCATCATACTCTACCTAGTTCTGGGCATTCAGACTTGAAACATGGCCTTTGCCTTCATGAAGTAGAGGATATAGAGTTATAGCACCCCCTGAGAGAGATGTGTTCTTTTTCAGATTGTTAAGTGTGTCTGCCAATGGTTGATCTTCCCTTGGAGCTGTCTCTTGAAATTCGCCTTTCAGAATCCAGACAGGTTAGCATGCAGTTGCCTCAGGGATATGTCAGAAAGCTGGACACTGTCCTTTGGTGTCCTGTGGTCAGTCAATCTCTTTTTTGAGCTTCAAATATCTCTGTAAAATTCAGTGGGAAATACAGGGAATCATACCCTTGCTTACTGATAAACTCTCTGCTCTTGTTTAATAGTCTTTCTGTATGTGACTTAGACCAAAACCATGTGTGGTCATTCCTCTGTGGTCTGTTTGGCATACACTGTAGTGTGGTGCACTGCTGTATTTATTTTAATTTTGTTTTTCTGTTGCCTTTGAGCTGTTGGCAAGTGTCTGCGTTTCTCTTCATGTTGCTTTGTTAAGTATCACTTGTCAAATACATCCGTGAATTAAAGTGTTTTGGACTTCAGTGCTAGTGATCAACTAGGTGTTCAAAGACTGTGGGGTCTTTTTGTGTTCATTTAGAAATCACACATAAAGGCTGAAAAACTATTTTACTGGCTTTGGTATGAAACATGCAAAATAAAGTACCGAGTAAAAGCGTGCAGATGTATGGTTTTATTGAGGCAGAGGCATGTTAACACAGTCCACTTCAAAACTCCAAAGATTTTGCCATTAAATTCAATTACAGGATGTTTTAGTTAACGACAACTCCACCTGTTTGCTTCCCTTGTGGTACAGTGCAGCCAATATGATAAAAAAAGGACTTGACCTTGATTTTGCTGCCAGTCTGAAATATGATGGTGTTCTTTTAATATTTGTGTGAGCTGCAAGCTGCTGTGTGAGATGGAGAAATACAGAATTCTGGATCTGAGTGAGGCATTTTCTATGGTTGGAGCTGTCTCTTTTGAGCCGTCGAGCTATTTTAGAAGGGATGCTCAGATACTCATTGTTTGATTACTGCTGGTTTTGCTTGAATGGGTAAGAAGGAAAAAATGTTACATGGCTCTTGGCGAAGTTGCTGCACCAGGAAGGCACAAAGGAGATAAGGCAGATGATACATACCTGTTCAGGTATTAAATATTCTCCGTGTATCTCCAGTTGTAGAGAACTGAATAACAACTCTTTAAGTCTGCCATGCATGACAGTGGTTTGGTGGATTTTTTAGATGGTTCTTGTGTCTCTGTTGAATGAATTTCTTCCGGTATGTTTATTTTGCTCGTGGTTTTTTCCCTTCCTCCAGTATATGTCACTGCATTAGTAATGGTACCAGCTTTCTGGTGTGTCAAAATGTATGGAAATACAGAGCACAAGTCTGAGCAGAAGTGCACGCTAGCAAAATGTGACAGCTCAGGAGTAAGGAGTTTCAGTTATTAAGAGCAGAGTACATTAGTGGATCTTTTGCCTTTAGGAAAAAATCCCATCTCCTTCTCAGGAAGGCCTTTACAGAATAATGAAAATACAGTAGCAATCACACAGACTATGCCTTTGTACTTAATTAACTGCTTGCATGTCCTAAATCAGTCTTAGAGTATGAGTACCTTTTTAAAGGAATCCATAAAATGCCACTTTCAGTCTGGCACATGATGTGGTAATTTGACTATTGCAAAAGTGGAAGAACATTTTGAAAACCCCCATGGTCTTGTAAAACCTCCAGGCCCTTGTTAGCTGAAAAAGCCTACTTTCTGCCAGGGCTTGGAGCCAAAGTCAGAGCTTTTTCAGGTAATATTTAAAGTCAGAAGGAACAGTAGTAAGGTAGAGCTCCACGTGCTGTTTTCATGTAGTTACCAAAGGTAAAGAAACAAAGAGAAGATAGGTTTTATTTTATTTGTGAAGCTGTGACTCTCAAGATGTTTAATGATGCAGAACAGGGTTAATACTGACCATGTCCTTCACTGCAGACTGGGCTCTGTGAGTTTGCAACTGTCATATTCTTACATTCTTTACTTTTTGCACGATAATTATATGCTTTTTTTTTTTTGCTTCTAGTCCAAGAATTAATGCTGCTCTTAAAACCATGCCAGCCACTCATGTGGTATTGTTGGACATAGTACTCCTGTGTTGAGGAGGTAATTCAGTAGCCACAAACAGGTAAATATTATACAGTGCGAGGTGTTTCCATCCAGATACATCCTCAAAAAGAAATAGTGGCCAGAGATAATCAGACCTCTTTAGAGAAGTGGCAGTAGGCACAATTATGTTCCGTGGCCATCAGCATCTACTGTAGTATGGCCCCATTCAGCTGCTATACTTTGCCTATTTTAATTAGGTGTTACTATGAAGTGAAAAATGTTTTGCATTCACTCACAAAAGCCTAGGTGCCTATTAGGCTGTTCTGTATATGGTGAGATGAACTATTGCTGGATGAGGAAGCAGCATGACAGACAAGTAGAGATCCTCTGGGCAGCGAGCTCAAACATTAAAGTGAGTTAGTTTTGTTACCAGCGTTTGTTTGGAAATCACTGGCTTACAGAAATGTTAAGAATTTAGAAATAAAGAGACAAACTATGTAGATACAATTAAATGTTCAGGTTGCAAAAGTAATCTTAGGAGACCCATGAAATTTTATATTCTTGAGGCAAAGTCTGTTTGGGCTTTTTTTAGTTTTAGGCAATGTCACGTTTTGACCACAGAAGTAACAGTAATCATTATTAAGCTACTAGTACAGGCTTCAGTATTTTAGTTCATTTGCAAGTGTGGGCTACATCTGCTTCATTGTGACTACTCACATGAAACTCAAATATTTGCATGAATGCAGTTTTGAATTGGGGCCATATTTTCTGTGTTTCAGCACTGGAAATCCTGTTCACCTGCTATGCTGGAGAAAGTAAGGGTTTTAATTGGGTATGTGCAGTGCCAATACTTTAATTGTTTGGTGGGGGGGTTTTGTGGCATAAAAAGACTTTGTCTCATGTCCATTAAAGTCATGACAATTTCAAGAGTCCAAGGTGGATTGCAGTCAAAATAATAAAATATTAAAGACAGGATATTTTATTTTAATCATAATGAAGTGAGATCTTCTTGATAAGGATTTCATTGCTTTGAAGTTGCTTTATCTATCTACTTATATGAATTATGTCGTGACCCAGAAGAATTGCGTCACATATTTATAATAAAATCCAACACCAATTAGTTATCAGCTGGCATTTCATCTGCAATAGCTAGGTCTATTCAAGGCTTTTATGCCCTTTTATTTTTATGTGGAACCAGTAAGTTTGCAATTCTTTTTTGGGGGGCAAAAATGGCATGGTTTACTCATATATTTTTGAAACTTTGCTGCCAAACTCTCCATGAAATTCATTAGATAATTTTGATAACACTTCCCATTCTGAAGCTTGTACTCTGGTGATGACTGGCATGAGCTCTCCAGGAGACGCTGTAATTGCACAATTTTTATATTTAAAAGACTCAGTAATCCCCCGAAGTTTAGATTTTACTAACACAGGATAAAGGCTGCTTGAGCTCACTACTGCAGCAAGTGTATACCCTGTCTCGTGCCTATGCAGAAGGAATGACAGTGCATTGCCTGCTGATGAGGGAGGGACTGCTATTCACCTCCCTGTGGTGTGGAGCCCTGGGGTTGTGCTGGGCATTTGGCACTGCAGAGGGATGCCGGGGGGCCCTCTTGCAATGGGCAAGGGATGCTCCTGATAGACATCATTTGCCTGGCCCAGACTCAAGGATGATGTTGCCTGTGTGACACTGTTCTTCCAGTATTGAAGTGTGCATGTGAGCGTAGTACAGGAAATAAATGAAAGCAGATGTAATCAAGCATTTTTCTTTCTTGCCCTCTGTGTGGCAGCTGCCTTTCCCTCTGAACATTATCCACTCCTTCTCTGCCAGGCAGCTATTGCTGTTTAAAGGAAGTGTCATACCTGCAACCAACTTTAATAATATTTCGAGTGTTCATTGAAGGTGGTTCTAGATCAGCACATCGGCAATAGAAAAACTGTTACTTAGTTTAAAGAATGCTGGTGTGAATTTGTGTTAACTCACTGAGTCATTATTCATTAGCACTGTTTTGGCTTAGTCAGTTCCTCAGTACAGCATACATTTTTGTTAGAAAAAGGTAATGCTTTTTCCTGCCAAAAACCAAAACCAACCAAACCCCAAACCCCAAAAAACCCAAACCCCAAAAAACCTCTGAGTAAAACATCCAGCTCTGTTGGTATTTAAACCTAACATTTTCTGTTATCAAGCAGGCTTTCATCTTCCCTTGAAGATAGAAACCTTTAGAAAATAGAAATGTGTAGTATTCTTTTTGTAAAAGTGCTTGTGCAGGCAAAGTGACAGCAAGCAGATAAATGTCAGCTGTAAATGGTAAAGAACCAAAAAGGCAATAGAAGTCTGCTCTATGGGTTTTTTCTCAGAGAATCAATGTTGTATGGTCTGTGTGTATATAATATGGATGATCTTCTGTGAAAACTACTAGACAAACACATGATATTATCTCAGTGCGAGTGCTTAGGAAACATCAGATGTCTAGATCTATAGAAAAAAATGTCTATAGAGTATATTGTTGCCAAACATGACATCTAAAAATCATTGTTCAGTTTACAGTATCACAAGACCGACTAAAAGTTTGACATTTTGAAAAATAGTTTGAGGAGTTTTGTTTTGTTTTAGAGACTCAAGAATTTTTTAGGGTACAACATATATATTTGTATTTTTCTCTCTGCAGCTTTTCACTGGAACTGGAATGCATGATAAATAAAAGCTGAGGTTTTCAGATAATCATTTAAATCCTACAAGTTAAATTTGAGGGAAAAGTAAATACAGTGAGGCTTGCTGTAAAACTGACAGGGCCAACAAAGATTTACACTTGATCTCTCTGTAGTTTATAGTTAAATTTTGAACAATTTAGTTTTCTGGGACATGAGTTCAAGAGCCTGTGCAGCACGACATGAGAAGAAAAAGCTGTTCTTTTTCGTATATTTAGGTCTGTATTTAATTGATTTGTATGACCTCGACAAGCTTTCCACATAGTAAAGTTTTAGTGTAGGGTCATGCTGGGAGTGTTCTACAGAGCTGCATAAGAATAGGGAGGAACTGTGGTGAATTTGCGAAGTCTGTTGAGTACCTGCTGAGAAGACCAAATTTCTAATGTGGATAAGTGTACCATAGTACCTAATTATACCTGTAAAAGCAGTTTTACATGTAGATGGTTCTTCAATTGCTTCCTTTGTTAATAGGAGTATGTGAATTCCTAACATTAAAACTTCTGATCTGGGAGAATTTAGGTGAACCACCTTCCTGCTTCCCCAAAAGTGATAGTGAACTGTCTGCTTAATTTCCCAAACAGTGAACTGGGTATGCATCAGCATCTGTCCTTCTCAGTGCTGATACATGACACAGGGCACAGTAGATAAAACAGAGCAAGAGAAGGGAATCGGGAAGTCTTGGCTTCCAGCACAGCAGCTGTAAGGGTTGGCCAGAACAACTACCACCTATCTTCTAACATTATTAATCCTATTAGAGCAGAAGATGTTGATTAGTTGAATGAAATTCTCACCTTGGCTTTAATACCTATACTGAATTTTCTGGTTTGTATTTAGTGCTAAAATTGAAGTTAGACTTTCTTTCCAAAACACGTTTCCTTTATTGGCTTAAGACAGCTTTGTGTATAGAATATGTGGAAGTTCTCAAAAGGGAAAGTCTAAAATGTTAAGTCAAACTCTCAGAAAATCAATATCTGAGTATTACTTGTCAGCTTAATTTGACCTTTCCACAGTTAAAGAAGTACAGAGGGACAGTTGCCATCCTCTCATCACAGGGCTGTCATGCCACTGAACTTATCAAATAAGCATTGTTCCTCAAACAAGTAATTTATGTAGCATATCTTCATCTTATATCATTTGGCCTCATTTTTTTCCCATTTAATTCAGACTATGTGGAATACAGAGGTGTTAAATTCCCCATGTTGCACTGCTTACACTTTATCAATTTTTCGCAAATATTGATGTCTTTTCGCCCATTTTTGGGGAAATGTGGTCTAAATAACACAGTGGTTAGTGCCAGTTCTGAAAAGCGTTCATATAACTCTGTCTTTGCCAGCATTACCTACGTATTCAGGACAGTCTTTATCCTTCTTGGTTAGGCTTTGCTGATGAGAACTTCCGTCAGGTTGCCTCTCATGTTTAAGGACCATGTTCATACTCATGTGACCATACACATTCTTAGTTTATTTTATCCTTAGTTTGCTCACTATCTTTTAGTCATGAAATCCATGGAAACTGTGGTATTCAGCTGTTCTACAAGACAAACATTGATCTTCTCTCCTGAACTTTTTTGCTTGCTCTACTACATGTCTGCCACTCTTTCCAGTAAGATATTTTCAGCAAAAATACCCTACAGGCTACAGAACAATCTTCACTAGTGCTTCATCTTTCAATTGTATTGTACAGTGTTCTGCGAAAGAATTTTTTTATCTGCATTTTTTATCTCAGTTTCCTGTGCATGAATCTTCTCTAAGTGTTGAATATTTGTGAGTTTTTATGTTAGCATTGTCTCAAATTGATTTATAAAGGTAAAATAAAATATGTTTATAAATATAGAAGGAAAAGGATTTTCTTTCAAAATTAGGTACATGTTTCAGTACGACAGTCTCTAAGGAAATACAAATCCCACTTCATCTGGTACAGCTGTTCAGAGGAAACAGTTGCAAAGATTTGCTTAAGGTCTTTTCTGGGTACTGCTTTTTAAATGAAGGATGTGTTTCAAATCCAAAATCAAAGAATCACAGACTGGTTGAGGTTGGAAGGTACCTCTGACTGCCATCTGGTCTACCTGCCCTGTTCAGCCAGGGCCACTTTGAGCTGAGTGGCCAGGACCCTGTCTAGGTGGGGTTTTTTAATATCTCTTAAGGAGGGAGATGCCAAAATCACTCTGGGCAGCCTGTTCCCATGAGTGGTTACCCTCAGAGTGAGAAGCTGTTTTCTGATGTTCAGTGGGAACCTCTTGCGTGAGCTACAGATATGCTGAATTATTCTACTAAAAGCTGAGGTCACTGACAGGGCACTTAAGTGGCAGTAGAAGTTGTGAGTACAGGAGTCCTGCTAGAGAAGAGAAGAAGGCTTGTCCTGCCAGGAGCATGTTCCTCCTCCCAGAAATTCTAAATTTGTACAAAGTGGAAGCAATGCTCAGCTATATAAGTAGTTTCAAGTGTATAGACTTCTCAGTGTGTATAGCACTGGGAAACATATGTCTTTATACTATCATGCATAAAAAATAAGAAATATGTAGACTGATATGAAATGAGGTATTGCTACACCACTTAATGTTTACTTCAAGAAACAGTTTCTAAGCTTCCTTCAAGAATGATTCAGGGAAAGGCAAGAAAAACCATTGTCAGTCACATACAGATATCTTCTATTTCTTAATGTAAGAATTAATAAGGAGCTTGAAATGATGTGAGTTATTTTTAGAGTCATAGAATCCTAGAATATCCTGAGTTGGAAGGGACCCACAGGGATCATCTAAGTCCAGCTCCTGGGCCTGCACTAGACGGCCCCAAGAAGTTGTACAAATTGGGACAACCATGAAATATTACAGAAACAACTCTATTATATCCTTTGTCATAAACAGGTGGGTTTGCCTGAAAGTTGTTTACAGCTCAAGAGTGAGTTGTTGAACTACTTGTAGAAACAGACAAGAATTTGGAAATGGCAGAAGCCAAGCGATTTAGAAAAATCACTGGTAAGAAAGATACCTTTTCAGGGAAAACTTGGGCCAAAGCAAATTGCCTTTTTTCGCTGAACAGTTTCAAAGCACAGAATCCCTCAATCAGGCCTAATAAAGAAGTCACTGTCTCCTGTGCATCACTGTGAGAGCACTAAAGTGAAGTAGACTGTCTAAGAATGCAATAAATCATATCGGGTCATTGCACTAACGAACAGTTTGGGCCCAAACTCTCGTTAGCTTGTCTGTAGAAAGAGAAAACTGGTAAAACAGGAAAAAGCCATATGAGAGAAGCTCACTGATGAGCTTCTTAAACTTTTATTATTGAAAAACACGCTTTAGCTAATTTCAGACCCATAAAAAAAAAATATTTTGGATTTTGATTAGGAACCAGTGGATAAGAGCAGAAAGCCCAAGTGTGTAAAGCCATAAATACCTAAGTCCTTGGGATAAGAGCCTGTAAAACTGTCAAAAAGCATTGCTTAAGTGACAAAAGACACCCTCTGTTAACTAGAAGCATGGGTGCTTTTGACACTAATCCATATTCATACATGGAAGACATATTTTTAGTTCCTTCTGAAAAGGCAAGTCTTTCTGTTAATAACATTCATTCTTAGGTTAAAAGCAACTGTTTCCTCTGAGTTCTCTCACCCAGATTTCTCAGTCAAAAAATGAAGGTTTCATTTCCAATACTTAATAGTTTTAATATTTATGCTAATCTGTATTTCTTGAAGTAAATTTTCAGATAGGGCTGTTTAACGAAATAATGTAAATAGTTTCAAGAGTTATTAGGAACCCTTTTAAAATATGTATGGATGATCATACGTGTTTCATAAGGACTTTCTGTGGTTTGACTTCTCAAAGTGATCTTGCTAAAGCAGAGCAAAGTTTTTACCAGGAAAATATACAACTTTATTTGTATTTATATTAATCTGTTCTTGTGATACTGACCCAATTAGTTAATGCTGGGAGAAAATTTTGACACTGAGCAATTTCACTGATATTTTCATCCCTTATAATGAGAATGAAACTAGGCCTTTTCCCCTTTTTTCATTTCAAGTAAACTGGTTAAAAAAGAAAGTAGTGACATTTTAATAGTGAAATAGTCTCTGTGCCTACGGGATTTTTTTCTTTTTAGAATTTCAGCACTTGAAAGCCAAATATAATAGTCTTTTAGTGTTTGCTGGTTTTTTAAGGGAATGGATTTTCGGTAAGTTAAAGTTCATGTTGAAATTAATAAAGAAAAAATACAGTTAATGGGAATCTGCAGAAACCAGTTCTCAGCTAGTAATTTTGCTGCAAGAAGCAGAAATACACAGATAAACCAGATGTTTAAGAGTAGCCTGAAGCTAGAAGACTGAACTTAGTTTGCTGATGTCTTTAAAGTTTGCATTGACTCTTGTTCTTCATCACTACATCATCTGCTTCATGTTATCCATGATTATTTTACAGCTAAAAATTTTGTAAGGTATTACAGAAATTCTGGAAAGAAAAAAAATTTTTTTTCAAAAGTGCTTGATTTTTGAAGCAGTGTCAAGTGATGCTGCAGTGTGTTTCAAGAAGGTCTGATGCTGTGGACTGTGTAAGAATCCCTCTCAGTACTCTGAAGTGAGTTGTGTTGTTGGTTGGGTTGGGTTTTGTTGCATAGGGTTGATTCAGTTGTACATAAGTGGCATACACCCATGCAGTCAGGTATGGAGTTTGTATTTTGACTCTGTCTGTGAGAACTGGAGCTGGAGTTGATTTAAGGAGAGCAGATGTTAATGGTGTTTTTCTCAAGCATTCTGTTGCCTAAATAGGCATCTTTCATCGTGAGAAAAGGCAACAAAAGGCAGTAAATCTGCCTCCTCTATTATGAACGGCAACAATAGATTGATTTATGGAGAAAAAGCAACTGTTAGGCTTAGGTAGCCTGTGTGCGTGAAAACTGAGTTTTACAGACTGGGTATTTCTGCTGTCATTTTTGAGAACAATTTACTTCCATCTTAATCATGAGGCAAGGAGAATCAGAAAATATTTGTTAGCATGGCTAACACATCATGGTAGCACATATATTTTGTATAAAATTTGAAGTGTAAGCTGGTTTTCTTTTCATTAGTCGATGTTCAGACCATTATTTCCTAATCTGATTTTCACTGTTCCTTCTGTATGGCTACTTCTTGTTTTGTGTTCTCAGTTAGCATCCCCTCTGCCCACATACCAGATTCATACGTTGTCTCATGTACACAGATGAGTGTGCAAGTATGTACCACCGAGTCTAGGAATCAGCCAAAAAGTATATGGAGACGTGCAACCTGGCAGCAGGAATCAAGACTCTTCAGTACTGCCCTCATAAGCCATAAAAACTGAGCAAAATATACAGAATTTTTCCATGAAGTAATAGGACTTTCTCATTAATTTTAAAGGGAAATTTACACATTTTAAACAGTAGGAAAAAAAAAGTGTAGAACTGTTTGTTAAATAATATACACTGATTTTAGTAACCCTATTGAAAAATTCGGTTCTCTTTTTAGTTTGTAAATTCTAGATAATTTCTCTTTGTAACTAGATATACCTTCTGGTTCAATCACATTTACAATCTGCAGAGTTTTGATACATATGGAAAGTGTTAGGATTAGCAGAAATTCAGTAACAGCATAAAAGTTTAATTTGAATCCCTATATTAAGACTTACTTTCTAAGGAAGATGAAAGAAAACTGTCTGAGGTTTTCTGGCATTTAGTGTGGTCTGCTCAGGTCTTTTGTTTTTCAATTCCACGATGTCATTGCTAATTTGAAAAATATTGCATCTACAGTATGACAATGACAGAGATGCCTTAGGTCCATTATAAACTCATTTAGCCTCTCATGTTGTATAATCTTTCAAACAAGGCATTGGAAACTTCTTGTTAGGCTTTAGCAAAGAACTAGACATGATGTAGTATTGTGTATGTATGGTGAGTGCAATAGTAATTTCCACAATGTTTGCCTCACTGACACCTGAAATAAAGTTCCTTGAGTATTATTTGGCCCCACAGTTTTTTTTCTTGACAGAACGCTTTAGGCAGTAACTAACTGTAAGAGTTTTTTTCAGGCAAAAAAAAGTCTCTTAAAATGTTATTTATTTTCTTTTTTTTTTTTTCTTTTAAGTCTGAACAGCCCAGTCCTGCCAGTTCCAGCTCCAGTTCCAGTTCCAGTTTTACACCATCTCAAAACAACAGACAACAAGGTACCAATAAAGGAAAAGAAATTGAAAGGAATGTGTGAAATGAAGGGGCCAATAAAAACAGAACTCGTGGCATCTCATTACCTCTTTTCTTCTGTGTTTCACTGCCTGAACTGGCCACAGTTTTGATTTAGAGACTTTTCTGCAGGTTGTTTTCAGATGTGGCTGTAAGGGCAAAATAAAAGGAGAGAGAGAAACTGTGAATCTGAGAAAAGGGTGTGAAGATTGGTTGTTTTGAAGGACTAAATACGTGCCAGTCACTTAACAGATGCTAAAACCAAAAGAGCTTCTGTTTCTGAGTTGTCCTTCTGCAGGGTTAGGTAGCATGGCACCTGGCTCCATCTGAAGCCCTGGAAGAGTGTGGTTTCCCGTGGGCAGCTGACACAAACCCACAGATGTGTTTATGTAGACCCTTTCAAAGGCTGTGACCGTCCCATACGACTGGGAAGTTTTAAGAGCATACAGTTTTTACTTCAGATACATGGCAGGGAAGGATAATGGTTAGACTTAAAGCTTGCATTTTGGTTTTCTGGCTAATAATTTCAGTTTACTTGAAACTCAGTAAAGAATGCATTTTTCTTCCTGGAGGCTTTGCCAAGGCATGTTTTCTGTAAATAAATTGATACTCATTCTCCATGATCTATTTAAACTACTTAGTTCCCGGTTGGCTTCTTTCCCCGGTTTATAAGATTATACAACCGATACATTCTTAATGAGCTTTTGTTTTGTTCTTTGGATAAGGAGCATTAAAAAAGCAGCCTTTGACTAAACAAAATTGTTTGTTTTAGCCATTTATATTCCTCAATGGTAGACTTGATTTAAGGTTATGACAATGCATTAGTGCCTCAGGCACACTGATTTTAAACAGATTGTCATGTAATGCATATCTGGCCTATTGCCTTTCTGTAGGTGACTGGTACTGATTTTCTAATGTTTTCTGACAGTGTGAAAAAAAGCAAGAGCTGAAGCGAACTGTGGTAATGGCTGGTTTCAGGCATTTGATTTTTACCTAAGAATAAACAGATAGACTTCCTGCTGAACCCCAATTTTTGTTCTTATGAAAACCTCCTTAGTGGTGTGAACTGTCCATTTATAAGCCAAAAGACTTGGATACCCACTTCTGCATCTGTTATCTTTTGCTGGGGAAAAACTTGTTGACTTAGTAGTTTCTTCTGAGCAGACTGGTCCCATCTATCTCTTCTGGATCATATGTGAAGTATCACATATTGTCTTTCAGTTCTTTATACCTTCTCTGGAATAGATGGGAGATTTGTCCTCTGATGTGAACAGCTCTGAAGTGCAAATGGTATCTATATCTTCTCTTTTTTGCCACGGTAAATAGTAGTTCCTGCTTCTTTCTGGGAGTTCCAGGAACCCCAATTAACTAAGCATGTTCATTGCCCAGGCCACGAGTTTGTATATCAAAGGTATGGAGCACCAGACATACCATGGCATGTTCATGCTGTATGTTGTGCTTGGGTCAGAAACGATGCTTTTTCCCTTAACTGGAAGTTACTTGCCAGGGCTGTTGCTCTTTTTCGGTTGCATTTAGATTCCAGTGCTTACTCAGGTGTCAAAAAACCACAGCATGAATTTTTTTCACCTCTTTTTGCATAAGCAGTGGGCTAACCTGAGGTTCCTCAAGTTCTTCTGTCTTTGGGGCTTACTTTGATATTCCTCTGTTTCCTTGCCAAGAAAACTTGCTCGTAGGCAACTCTTAATTTTTAGTTTCTCCTTAACTATTCTGATTTCTTAGGAGGTAACAACATTTCAATCCTTTAAAAAGGTTGTTAGGGAATTTTAAAGTAAGTGTTAGCAAGGAGCAGAAAATTGCTATCCATGCCAGGAAAAAAAAAAAAAAAAGACCTAAAAATTAAGGCTTTGCTGATTGCTTGAAAAGTTAGCTAGCGATGTGCTTTTCAGTCTCCCAGCCATGCTCCTCCACTAAGTGAGAACTTGTTTGAATGACAGGTTGTTCAGTGCTTATGGGGCTGGCAGTGATGGATGTATCTCAGGAGTCCAAGTTTCTTTTTGTTACTGCTCCTATAAAAACCCTTTCCGTCCTTCAAGGGTCAGATGATAACTTATTCAGCCAGACTACAAGTTGCCATTTGCAAATAGCTGAGCGTTATCTGCCTGAGATCCAATCAGGGACAGAAAACAGAGCACAACTCAGCTGCTTCTGCTTAGCAGTGGGTGCATGGACAAGAAGCACTTCCATGCTGTCACCCATACAAATGTCTGGTCAACCAGAAATTTGCCCATCAGTGCCATTTGGCTTTCTTTCCTAGAGTGTGCAACCAGAGAAAAGGTTCAGTGCTCTGAACCTGTCCAAACTGCCAATTTTCAGAAGTTCTAGTGCAGCCTTAGTGATAAATCATTCTAAACATCAGCTTTGAAGTCACTTGCACAAAACTAGTCAAAATGCCTATGGCCTGAACTTTGTTACGTCTGGAATAGTCCATAAAACTGTTCCTCCCATGAAGGGAACACTGTCCCTGTTATGAATATGGTGCTGACTGACAGATGTCTACCTTCTCTGCTGGCAGTCACCAGGGAGGATGCTCCTTGACTCAGTTTCCCCATTAGCAAATAGAGAGTAGAAAGTTTCATCTCAGGCTCACTTTGTTCGTGTTAATACTTTGTTTGTTGGACTGAAGGAATTACACAACTGTAATAGTAACTGCTGTTCCTACAGCCATCACTGGTGCTTTCAATTACTGCTTCATGTCTCAGATGGGCTGTACTTCATAGTTAAATGTCCTGGACATTTTACTTTCTTCCCTCTTCTAATCTGCTTTTGCCCATTCTTATTTCAAGTAGCTGTAGTGTTACACTTCCCAGATCTATTAAACATATTCCTCTTTCTGTAACTGTCTCTTAGAGCAAAAAGAGTAAAACTCAAAACCCAAACTGAGTTTAATGCAGTTTGTGAGCAAGTCAAGCTTTGTACTTTCTTGTAAATTCAGAAAAAGTGATAACATGGTGTTGGGTGGTATTGATGCACTTTTTACTTATCAACATTGACAAAGTGCTTACTCAACTTGAAATTAACCCTGAAATAATCGGAATAACTGAAGTTGAATATATTAAAACCGAGAAGACAAAATTACTGCCTTGTACAGTATAATTTAGTCAGAATGATTTGTTAGAACCAACTTCTCAATACATGGATTAACCTAACAAATGTACTAATACTGATCAATATGTCCCTGTAGGTCTTTACATTTGCTTTCTCAATGCCCATTGAGAAAGCAAAAAATACTAAACCACAGCAATGCAAAAGAAGCATGCTTCTAGCAAGCATACATTTCATGTCAATTTCTCCTGTCATGGTAGTATTTTACTTACTTCAGCTGTGGTCTAGGGTGCAAATTGTTCTAACGCTTGAACATGTGAGTCACTTCATTGTCATGAGTAAGTCTGTTGAAGCTGGCTGAGTTGCTCATATGAGTAAAGATTCACAAATAAGTGGATAGGTCACTGCAGTATAAGCCCCCAGTGCATTACTTCATTTGTTTAATGTTTAAGACTTTCCTCTCTCCAAACTGTGTGGGGAAGGTAGTTTTCAAAGCTGGGTGAATTGCCCAAAAC
Source organism: Eulacestoma nigropectus (assembly GCA_013397775.1). Taxonomy (NCBI): domain Eukaryota; kingdom Metazoa; phylum Chordata; class Aves; order Passeriformes; genus Eulacestoma; species Eulacestoma nigropectus. Next base: position 110,813 of record VZTE01005908.1, read on the forward strand.
ACTGGGAAAGTAAACTTCATTGTCTTTTATTGTCTCTGTTGTTTCAGGTCCGTTGAGGACTATAATGAAAGATCTGCATTCTGATGATAATGAAGATGAATCGGATGAAGCAGATGAGAAGGACAATGATTCTGAGTTGGAGCAACCTGTAAATACACGAGGAGGAAGCAGGAGTCGCAGGTGAGTGTCCTGTGATTGCAAGTAGCCTGCTGACCAAGACATGTAGTGCTTTTTAGTATCAAGGTGAGGTCTGATATTCTCAGAGAGCTGCATAGCAAATGGGCAGAAAATTCACTCTTTCTAGAGCAAAAGAGCCCCTTTTAAAAACTAACAGAGTTAGCCATTCCTGGTACAAACTCTTCCTGTACTAATCAATACGGTTACAATGATCCTCATTTGTTTGACTTTACCTGATTTCATGCCGTCGTGACTTGAGAGGAGTTATAATTACTCTCTGGCCTAAATTAGAGGAAATTGTCCTTCAGCTGTTGAATAAGCTATTCTGTACACAGGCACAAGACCGCTCTGCTTACCAGTTTTAGATTGTTAAATTGAATCCAAATAAATGAAATTTGAATTTCAAGTAAATTCTGTGCTTCGTGCAGTAGATAATCAGTAAAAGTGCATCAGAAGGTAAAGCACGCATCTGTCACAGAAATTTTTAAATTTTTTGACTTTTAAAAAAAGCTTCTGCATTCTTGCTGCAACCTTCAGAGGGCATTCCAAAATTCATCTGGTGTTCAGGCAGCTTGAAGCTCCATCCAAATGGTGTTCAAAGTTACGGAAAACCTGAAACTGTCTCTCTCAAATACTTTTCATATTAGGTTCTTTATGTAATTCAGAGAGTTTTACTGTTAGTGCACAGCAGCTGAGTGCCAGTGTCAGCTACTGCTTGAATGGGAAGTTAATAGGAAAACTTTAATGAATGTCACCTGCTTCCCTGGTGTACTTTGACGGCTGGAATCAAGGAGAAGAAGACCAAGATGACTAGCAGTCTGAGAACTTGTTGGTGTCAGTGATTGTGTAAAGGATTGTTTCAAGCTCAACTTGTCTCCAAGTGTGGAGATTTTGTTTCAGTTTTTTAATGGAGCTTTAAGGCTGTTGTTTCTCTGTTTCTTTTTATCCCAAATAACTAATGGGTTTTTCTCCCAAAGAAAAATATTCCCTATTGTTTTTAAGTAAATGAAGGGGGAAACTGATTAGGAACCAGGCTTGTTCATGTGACCTCTCTTGAGATGCTAAGTTTTTAAATTTTAATCAGGAAAAAGTGTGTTACTTTTGACAATAAACAAGGAACTTTTCAGTAAAACACTTGCTCATGTGGGAAGTACAGCTGTTTGGAAAGCTTTTAGAAGGGCAGAAAAGTATCCCTAAAGACCACTTTCCTTCTTTGACATACCTGTGAGCTGAGATAGGGAGCAGCAGTTCAATTTTGTAGGTGTTTAACCGTTTCTGTAATGTTAGCTGCTGTTAACTGGACACTCCATCTCAGCCAAGTGCAGACAGGCAGCCTCCTTCTTTGTGCTACGAAGAGTTTTTTTTGGAGTGCAGCCCTGCTCAGATGCCTCTCTTCCATGTGACCTTGGTTAACAATAGCTTGCTTAGCAAGGGATTGATCATTTTAAGTCCCTACCTCCCAAGTCCAAGGTTGGCTCCCCCACTTTGACAGCCCTTTGTCTGCAGGTGTAATGCTGTGGCTCTTTTTTTCCGCAGGGTTAGTCTGAGTGATGGCAGTGATAGTGACAGCAGCTCAGCTTCCTCACTGCTGCGTCATGAGCCAGCACCACCTGCACTGAAAACCAGCAACAGCCAGGTAAAAAAAAATGCAGCTTGGCTTTGTATTAGCAGTAGACACAGTTAACATCAAACTCAAGAGGTTATTGATTCATCTCTTTCCCTCTCCCCCACCAATGTTCATCTAGAAAGTTACAGTATTTATTTACTGCAGTAGAAGACACAATAGTTTTTACTTCACATCAGAGTACTTGTCCCAGATTTGTAAGAGCTAACATGCTTGTTATTTCTGAAGTAGCAACATAGGGTAGTTTGGTTTTTCAAAGAAAAGAAAGTAAATTACTTAGAGTTGCAAAATACTCCAGGGATAAATGAGAGTTAGCTTTTGGGAGGTAGCTCACCCCCAGTAAGTAAGACTCTCTAAATATAAAATTAAGAATAAAAACTTCTATTCTTTACAAAATAAAATACACCATTTGTCAGTTATTTTAAGGAGCCATGATTCATTCCCAGTGTCAATTGTGTCATACACAAAGCTGTCAGGACACTTACTGGCAATAAATGGCTACTTACAGTTATGGTATAGTTAGAATAGTGTCTACGTGTATTAACACAAGTTCATGGTTTAGAGGGTGAGTTTTATGAGTGGGTCTTTTCTATATCTCTTCTCTATAATTGCTTCAATTACCTGGCAGCTATTATATACTTGCCCTTGTTTTTCTAGTAAGATTTCCAATATAAGCTACAGTACAAACCCCAGATATTATTATTCATGTTAGCTAAGTTAGAATACACTGTGGGGAAAAAAACCCCACAAACTAGGAAGTACTTTGTGCAGAGAGAGAAGGTGATGCCATGTCCAGAAAATATTCTTATTTTCTACTGCTGTAGGCTCTTCTAAGTTGTCTATACAAAAGTTATAAGTTTTTAAGAGATAGTGTTGAGGTAAAAAAGCTGGCTATAAAGATGAAGAATATTGCATTTACTGGACACATAAGCACAAGAAAAATGAAAAATCTGTCTATGGCTTGTTGTTTAATGAAGACTGGCTTCTAAAGAGCCCATGTAATTGTTAAGTAGTTGTAAATCTCAATATCAGCAGCCCACTCAGTCACATCTTTTGTGTTCCTTTGCCTGTTGGTGATGTAGTAGAAGGTCTACCTCCGCATTTAGACACTCCAAACAATAGCTGTGTGCCAGCTAGAATTGAATGTCACATACCTTCTTCCATTTCTTTAATTGAGCTAAATTTTGTAATCAAGCTGCAAATTGGAAATTCTGGGAAGCATTGTGAGAATTCAAATTGTTTGGACTATAGCCACATTTGAAATCTCCTCTTGGTAGCATAGTGCTGCTTGCTGGGTTGATACCTTTTACTGATGAAATCAGGTTTGTGTTGACTAAGTTCCTTTACAAAACTGAAGAGCTAAGACAGAGTTAGTATTTGTATAAGCTTCCTCAGAGGTGATTAGTGCTGTATCTCATCTAAACAAGAGTGCTTAAGATGTTAAATTTTAACTACGCATCAAGAGCACTGTAAGGAAGCAGCTTTTTCAAATATGTTGTGGTCTTGGTAAGGTTCTATTTGAAACCAAGAATTTTCTTCCTGTGAAAACTATAAAAGCATTTAAGAGGTACTGAATCCATGAATAAAGGTGTGGGTTTTTGTAGGGTTGAGTGGGGGTTTTTTCAAAGACAAAACTTCTCTTCTACCGGCGTACACAGCAGTAACCCCAGAGGGTGTTGAACAGAAGTACTAGAATTATTCCTCAAAAATGTATGTTTTGATTCTGAACATGCATCACTCTTGGCTAAGTAAAACAAGTAAGGTTAACTCAGATCTGCAGATATTCTATCTAGACAGGGAAATAGCTGTCTTCCAGGTGTATTCTTAAGATGCCGATCACCTTAGGGACCATATATGCAATTTAGTAATTTATACCAAGGGAAGTAGGAATGAGAGAGGACTTGGGGAGAAATGTCAGCAAGGCTTCTAGAAGACTTGTTCTTAGAGGCTTTATTTCCTTGTTTTAATTGCTGAGTTTTATCCTGTATTGTGGCTGTTCAATATGGTTTTGGAGTTAATCATGCTAGTGATGTTAGTCTCACTTGAAATGTGAAACATAATCTCCCATTGTCTGTGATTACTTAGTTTTCTTTGATGTTTTTCAGAGGAACTGTTTATATTCTAGGTTGGGAATTATATGGTGATTTTTCTTTTAACTTCAAAAAAGTGTTGTTCTCTGTGGAAAGAACTGAAAGAACAATCAACAGTTCTTTTTCCCCAAAATATTTCTGCCTTTAGTCTTAAAAGTTTCAAATTAAGCATGATGTCCTGCTGCTTGCTAATATGCTCTTCTTGGATCTGTTTCAGTATCAAATGAAGCAATCTTGGTATGTATGTGTGATAGTAAATGGATGTGAGTGGCATTGAAGGAAGGGTACCATATAAGTGCAAAAGAAATTACTGTCAATCACTTTGATTTTCAGTTACAACTTATGGTCATTTCAAGGACTGTTTCAAAACCTCTGTTGTCAAAGAAAAGAGATAGCATTGGGGGGGAAAAAAGAACAGGAAAAATACAGTGATAATGTGACGTTTCAAAGGCCCTGGAGAGACCCTCAGCATCATTTTGTATCTGCCAAATCAGTTCCTATCCTACCAGCATGTGAAAGATAGGGGAAAAAAAGTGTTGAGAAGGCTTTAAATGACGCGAAATTCCTTCTTTTAAGAATTAATAGTATCACTATCACCTCATTCCTGTACCTCAGCATTTTCTGCTGTAAGTTACTTTTTGTTCTAAAAAATATGAGTCGGTTATATAGATTAACAAATGAAAAGCTCAGTTTTGAGTTTGTGTTATTAACAGCAGAATTTTCCATATATAATTGTATCCAGTGACGCATTTAATTTTTACAGTATTTTCTTTCTTTTCCAGATTTTAGAAGTGAAAAGTCCAATAAAGCAAAACAAAACAGATAAACAAATGAAGAATGGGGATTGTGATAAGGTAAATAACAATGAGGTAGCAATAAACTACTCCAGAATATGATACTAATGTGCTTACCAAATGCCAACCTTTGTTACAGAATGAAAATCTTAGTACATTTTTGCTTTGGATTCCTTTAGGTGCAGATCTTTCTGTTTTCTTTCTGTAATTCTTTTAACTTCTCTCCTATTTTGAATTTTTTTTCCTTCTTTTCAATCAGGTGATTTGGCTAATTTCACCAGTTGGGAATCTGCCATCTATTTATTTTATCTACTCTCCACCATGAGTTTGTTTTGTGCTTCACAGAGGAATGAGATGTAGATGAGAATTCACAGATGTATTCCTAGCCAGGAAATCAATCAGTTAGGGAAAAAAAAATTATCTGTTTTCCAGAATCTTTTCTGAAGGCTGTGCATTAGGAAGTGGCAGTGTGGTTCAGCATGTTAACTAAAATGATATGAAGCAACTGTTACCATTTAACACTGAGATAGCTTGATTTAAAATCTGTCTACTGGTTGTGGGCAAGAGCTCTGAATCCTTCCATGAGTGAACGTAGCACAATTGCCCACTATGGACAAGTTTCTCCGAAGGCATGTATTTTGCTGGTATTAGTGTAGATTTTGTGATAACATGAGACTTTCATGAGATGAAAGTTGCAGCATCTAGATTTTTAGTATCTAGATTTTTATCTGCAGTAGCTAGATTTTTAGTGCTCTGATCTTTTGGTTTGCTTTTTGGTTGCTTAGGCTGAGTGCCATACCTCTCTCTGCTTACAAGCAAAAAAAAAAAAGAAGTTTTTGATGGCTCAGGCTGAAGGAGAAAGTTGATAATAGGGTGGAGACGTGGGACATGTTTGACATCCCAGGGAAGAAATACTGGAATTTACATTTAGATTAATCTTGTTTAGTCCTTCTCTTCTTATATCTCCCTGTTGACACAAAAGAAATAATTACATACCTCTAGAGAAAAAGTTTGACTTGATTGTGAGTCTTTGGGTTTGGTTCTTACGTGGAAAGGTGGGATATGTTTTCTAAAGATGATGTTACGGCATCCCCAGTCTTTTGATGCTTTTTGGCACAGTTGAGATACAGAGATTATCTTCTACAGCAAATGACCACCTATGAAGATTTTTGTTAGCGTGAAGTATCTTAAAAAACCACAAAGATTTATATTTGGGTTGTATTAAGCTAGAGAAGGCCAGACTATTAATTAAAAAATACACCTCGAAAAAGAGTTTGGTCTTACTGCAAGTCCTGTGTGCAGTTGTGGGTGCCATACTCTAAAAAGGATTTAAAGCTATTAGAGAGCATCCAAAGAGGGGCTGCAAAGATGGGGGAAGGGTCTAGAGGGGGGGTTTACAAAGAACAGCTGAGCTCACTTGGTCTATTTGGCCTGGAGAAGAGAGACTGTGGGGGGAGACCTCACTGACCGAGGGAAGACCTCCTGAGAGGAAGAGGGCACTGATCTCTTCTCCCTGGTGACCAGTGACAGAACCTGAGGGAATGGCATGAAGCTGAGTCAGGGGAGGTTGGATATTAGAAAAATTATGTATTAGTTGGATATTAGATAGAGGGTGGTCAGGCCCTGGAATGGGCTACCCAGGGATGTGGTCACAGCACCAGCCTGACAGAGTTCAAGAAACTCAGACAATGGACAATGATCTCAGGCATATGGTGTGACCCTTGGCGTCCTGTGCAGAGCCAGGAGTTGGACTCAGTGATTCCTTTGGGTCTCTTCCAACTCAGGATATTATATGATTCCAAGATTTAAAATAAGATTTCTGTTTGTACTGGTTTTGAAGTCATCTGAAGTTTATGAATTACATTGCTATGACTTAATTAACAAGTTGTTTATGGGGGGGATTTGTTTCTAGGCGTATCTTGATGAACTAGTAGAGCTCCACAGAAGATTAATGACATTGAGAGAGAGACATGTACTGCAGCAGGTGAGGAGCACTCTCATGCACTATCACAGTGTGCTCATTGAAATTGTGAAGTCACATCTCTTTTTTTGCCTTTATTTAAAACTCTCTAATCAGGTTTAATAAGCCTGTATAGTCCATAGAAGCCTTCAGGCCTATATAGTCCATAGAAATCCATTACTTCTTACACTGCAGCTTGGGGAATTTTTTGCACTTACTTTAAGCTGTGTTGTCTCCCTAAATGACAATTTTTAAAAAAGAAAATGCCTGAGATAAATTTTTCACCAATTTGTTGTTATGTTTCTTAACATACTGTATCAATAATCATGAAAACAGGATGGGACAATGGATACAGCTGTGCACTGTGACTTGATAAAAATCTTGTTGCGTCTTTCTTGAAAATGACTGGCCTTGTCTCAGAATCAATTGAAGTGGTTTTTTTAATATGGCAAGCAGAAAACACGGAATTCAAAGCAAAGCCCACTTTGAAGAAAAGCATAATATATTCATTGAGTCTCCTAAAGTCGTAGAACAAGTAAAACAGGAAAGTCTACAACCAAAAAGGCTCCATATTTATTGAAAAGTTGTGCAATAGTAAGAACAAAGAAAGTATTCTTGGTTTTGGGTGGTATTGTCAGGTACTATTGGATTGCAAATTGTGAAGATTAAACAATAAGCACTGTCAACAAAGCAGACACAATTGTAGCACAGATGGTTTTATCATGTTTAGCACAATTATGTCCCAGTTTTAGATCTATTGTAAAGAGGAAAATTTTTACCACTTCTGAATGATTGCAATCACTTGTCAAATTGCTTGACTGTGTTAACAAGATTTTGCAAGCTCTGGCATTAACCACTGGGTTAGTTCAGGCTCAATATTGTGAGTAAAGAGAAAACTATTTAGAGGTCACTGAAAAGGAAAATCTTGGTTAAGGATATTAATTAAAGATGAATTCTGATAGCTTTGTCAGATTTCATCTTATAACACACAATGATGCATATTGGTTACCCTTCCTATTTAGTGTGCTTTTGCCTCCCAAGTTTCCTTTTACTACAAAGGCTTTGGTTCAAAGCATGCTTTCAGAGTAGTGGCAAAGCCAAATTTTTATCTACATTGGGAAATTATTTTGCAGGAGGCTAAAAGATAGGAATTGCAACACCTTGTCCACTTCACATTATCCATTAATTCTCAAAAAGTTCACATTAAAATTGAATCTGGAAAAGCCACTGTATTGTAAATTCACACCCTGTCTTTGCTTCCAGAGCACTCACTTCCCCACTTATCCAAGGCATGGTTTCCAAATGGTATCGCTTCTGATACACATGTGTGGCCAGTACTGCTGTTATCAGCTGTCAGTGCAGAACTGAGCCACTGACCCAGCCTGGGCAGTCAGGCCATGAACCCAGCTTTCACTGGGGCTGTATTGACAGCCTGCAGACTGCAGGGCTTAGGTGGCTTCATGTGGAATTTTGAAAAAGAAAATCAACTTCAAAGCATTTTATGCAAAGCAAATACAGAAACAAGCAAGAAACCTTCTTTTTTTTCCCATGATGGTGGTCTAGAGCTTTTGAAATCCTGACAGGATAAGCCTGGAGTAGCCAGATATGACTCCACAACTGAGCCTGCTCTGAGCAGGGGCTGGGACTAGCAAAATCCTTTCCAATTGGAATTATTCGGCCATCCTAAGAAATATTTTCAAAGTAAGTAAAGTGCTTTGAGTTGAACCCCTCATTGTCTTTCTCACTAGCAGCATTTATTTGGTGGTGAAGAAGTATTTGTCTTTGTTAGAAAAATAATGGGTTTGTCTGCTAAATTGTCTTTATTTTAATATTGGAGTACTGTTACAGTAAGCTTTGTTGAAAGTTACTAATACAAGGAAAAATGTGAAAAGAAACATAACTGATTGAGTATCCTGTTCTGAGTAGATGAAAAAGAACAGTATATTCTTGTGCATTTTTAACTAGACTTTTTTTTTTTTCTCTTAAGACTATTTATCAAACCAGAGAAAGCATTCATTCACAAACTTTGCCTCACAACTTGCATTAAGAGTGAGGCATTTTAATTCTGTAATCCATGACTACTTATACATTATTACTTGTATTATGAAGGTTTGGTTGATGCGGAACTGGTGTTACCTTCCTGGGGGAAATTGTTCTTGCAGATTGTTTCCCATGTTTCAGAGCATTTGCAGGTTGTTGGTACAGCCCCAGTGAAAGCTGGATTTATGGCCAGACTCTGCAGGCTGGGACATTGCTTTAGTTCTGCTGGTAACAGCATAATAGTGGCTACAGAGGTCTACTAGGCATCAGTGGAAGAGCCAAGTTACTTACCAGTAGCCTGTTAGCTTGTCTGCACTAGTGAATGGTCTGTGCTGCTATAAAACAAAACACAGCTTAGTTTTAAAACCTTTAATTCCTAATATTCTGCACTTCATTAATTCATATGATTTTATTCATTTACAGAAATGTCTTCCCAATACTGAATGGGTAACTTGCAGAGGATCAGTGATTCTCTACATTAAAAATAATCTGCCATCCCATCTTAAATGTCCTTACTGCTTTGCAGCTATGTAGTTAATGTAAAATACTTCCAGTGTGCACAGAAATTAAAAAGATACAGAGCTGAGAAAGTTTCTAGGAATTACTATGAAACTTCTAGACTAAGAAATACAAGGATATAGAGATTGTAGGAAGTACAAAGGTGAGAACAGCAAGGTGCAAAACAGCATAACAGGATTATAGTTATTGCATGAGAAGAGGGATCAAATGCAAAAATAAGCAACAGAAAATTGTAGACGGCTGCAAGAGTTTTAGAGGTGGTGTTGGTGTTGAAGTGGAATGGTGGTGGAGTCATGTGTCCCTGAATGGCAGTTGTCATCTTGTTAGTTTATGTTAGGGCAGGTAAGTCTCTTGCACAGTGACTTTCAGGGAATTTTCAGAGAAGGGACTTGCAAAAGAACAATGAAGGCATTGATATCATGTAAAAGCACAAGATTTTCAAACTTACACTGAGGGACATGAAAAGGATTTTCTTTCTTTAATTTTTTTTTTCAGTCTCAGTTGTTACCAAGTCCATAGGCATGACAGCAAACAGGAATGCAGCCAAACTGGAAATGAGAAAAATGTATCTGTTTGTGAATGTGGCTCTTTCCCAAGAGAGACATTTCTCTTTGAGACACTTTGTTAAGGGAAGCTGAGAAAGGGAGAAGACAGGAGAGATGTGGTACTGCACTGCAAGTGCCTAGATACATGGCGAAATAATTCTGATGTTAAATGCTACTTACAGACATATAAGAACTGCCTGAGAGGGAGAAGACATGTGAAAAAGAACATTTGACCAAGAAATCAGTCCTGTGAGAATCACCTGAGCAGTTTTTATATGAATATTGGACCATGGCAAGACAGAAATTGGTCTGAAATTACATTTTCAAACAGATTTCTCTTACCACATCTTTCACTGTAAAGAAAGAGGTTGGAATTTACAGTGCTGAGGCTTTTTTTGTTGTGTTTTTTTATTTATTTTTTTTTTGAACTGACTCTGCAATCAGATGTTAATGCTGCATGTCCAATATATTCCAATTTGGCTGGCTAAAGCAGTGCAGAAACTCTGCATTTTCAGTGCATAAAATGTCAGCATGACCCCACGAAAGGCAGCAACATTTCTGGTAAGACTTTCTGTCTTATTTTGAGGCATCAGAAGTCATATCTTCAGCTGGTAAAAAATCCGAAAGCCAGTGCACTAGGCAGCACAGGCATAAAGAAGAAATTTGAGAGTATGCAGCATGGCTGAAAATTACATTGCTCATGTCCACAAGGTGCTTAACTTCAGATGGCAACTATCTTCTTAGAATTTTCTGCCAGGGGCAGCTTGGAGGTCTGGAAACCATCACATGGCCTAAAACCCTCCATAAATTGAAAAATGACTGTCATTAGTTGCACTTTGGCTTCCTTATACAAACACACTCATTTGCTTGTTTAAAGGCTGATAAATAGTTATACTATGATGGATAATGATGAAACTGAACTGGAGAGACATTATGTAAACAGAGACGTAATTTACAGCAGAATAGCAAAGCTTATACAGCAGGAACAAATGGGGTATTTTTGTTCTTTGCAGCCTGAGCTCTCAGAATAAAACATTTTAATGCTGAGTTTCTAATGTTAGAACTGTCAGACTTCCCAGCAACTAATCTTAACCTTTTATTCTTTTTGAAGAATTTCTGAATAGCACAAGGATGCATATGCTAATACTGTAAGTCATGAATTCCTCATTGACTGGCACACAGGCAGGTGTTTTTCATTGAGCTGTCTGGGTTTATCTTGATACATTTTTGTACATCCATTAAAGCTTTTGTGGTTCATTTCAGTCATTTGCCAGGTGCCCAGACAGACATAGTGACTGTATCTCTCTTGGGGGCTGGATGAGGGCTATGTTTAAAATGTTTATGTTTCCCTTGACCTAGAGCTTAAAAGCCCAAAGCAGAACTTGATCAATAGAAGACCTTATCCATTTCTTAAAATATGCAGTGCTGTTTAAAAATACATGTGTTAACACTTTTGTATAATCTTTGTTTCTAAAATCATGTATATTGCAGTGGGGATTACTGGGGGTGGTATTCTTCCACAGTAACACAAGCAAGCATTACACAAAGTTGTTCAACGTAGCTACATTTTCCTGGCCTCTGCTTCTGTAAACTTCTTGTGCAGCCATTTATTTGTCTCCCCGTTGATATTCAGAGAGCATTCCCAAGATTAGATTCCAAACTTTACAAAAGGAGGCTGGATTGACTGCTTACCTTTGCTTCTCTCTTAGATGAGGCTCAAGAGAGTGCCAAAAATGAGAATAACAATACATATCAAAGTTTGCTTCTGGTATCAGTCATTGTTTTTTCCCACTGGATTTTTTTTTCTCATGTCAATTGCAGAACAGTAGGGGATGGAAAACTGTTACAAGAATCTGTGAATCAACAAGTGGACAAATGAAGTTAGTCATTTTAGATTAAAAATGCCCATACAGAAGAGAAATTGAAACCAAGAGGTACAGATTTAAATGATGTGTTAATAAAAGCAGGATTTTTTCCAAGTATTTTCAGAATTTTGGACAGCTGCAAACCAAATTAAACGGATTTTATTTTTTTTTTCCCACCTTTGAAAATAAAAGGTGATTGAAAAGGGAGATTTTTATTGTAACAAGCATTTTCCTTTTATTACTTTATCATGTTTCCATTCTCTTTAATCTGTCCTGGGCTGTGTCATTCCATGCCTGACAATACACATTTCATATTTCATTTATCATCAACATAGTCTTTATTTCTGTGGTCTGAGAAGAAAAAATGTCTGTTTATATAGTGACATGGAGAGCAGAAAACTACAAAATGTTTAGTTTAAATTCATTGTTCTTTGTGAAGTTGGTTATTCCTACCAGATTTGTCTTTTTAAGGTACATTCTATAACCCACGTGTGCATGCATCTGTATCTGCTCCAGCTGTGGAAAAGGAGTTGCAGTCAGAGTAATAAAGCTCAAAACAATCAAGGAATATCTCACAGTAGTGTTTCAGTGGAGGTGTATGTGGAAGCTCCAAAACTAAATGGGTTTCAAATTGGAGGTTGCACACAGGACTTGGAGTGTAGCCTGGGTGCTGCACAAGGGGACATTGGAAGGACTGAGAAGAGCAGTGTTGTTCTGTCAGTCCATGAGCTACCGAGAGGCTGCTTCAGGCTGGGGTGCCTTTCTGTGTGCTCTTGGCTGTCTGTCTCTTGGAATGAAACAGCATGTAAGAGATTTATAACAACAGTGTGTTGGCACTGTGTTAGCGCTCTCTGACAATTAATTCTTTGGTTTTTCAAGATGCTCAATGTTTTTTCCAAGGTATGTGTGCATCCTGGAACTTAACATATCTGGAGTTATTTTTACAGCAATTCCATGTTGAGTATGACCACTCTTTAAAAATACAGGCTACAGTTCAGAGACTAAAAATCTCACAACTGCACAAAGGCACAAGTTAGGTATCTACTGTTGATTTCACAGAATTGGAGGATGGGTAAGGTTGGAAGGAATCTCTGGAGGTCACAGGGACATATAGAGCCAGTTGCCTGAGACTATGTCACATGACTTTGGGATATCTCCAAGGATGAAGACCCCACAACCTAGGTTATGTTACGACCTTGCTAGGAGTCCTCCCATGGTTGATATGGCTAAAAAAATAATAGATTTAACTCTGTTACTCAAAAAAGGACTGCTAGTGGTGTGAACTAACAGTTCATGTAAGAGCTCTTGAATGTATTTTTTGTTTGATATGGGCTAGACTCTCTAAGGATTTATTTATTTCCCTTGCTTGCGGAAAGGCTTATGCCAATTATTTCCTACTGTAACCTGCTTAGCAGCTATGCACATAATAAATATTCCAGAGATCTACCAGGGATTTTTAAATTATTTGTTCGATCTTAAGGGTATAATGTTGGCCCCCCCATCCCCTTTTTTTTTAAAACTGAATTAGAAAATAAGCAGATTTTCTTTGAACATTTGAAAAATACATTGTCAATGCCAATGTTTGCTGGAACAGCAGATGGGTATGCTGACATTATGGTTGACGATGATGATCTAAAAAGAAAACCTGAGGTACTGTAGTCTGGACAATAATGCATGTCAGAAAGGAAGTGAATGATAAGGATAATGGTTAAACCTGCAAATATTGGGGCACTTTGGCTCATTTTAGGCCTTTCATATGGTACTTATTAATACTTTCAGTGGGCATGTAAAACTTCTGGAATTTCCAACTGCACCTTTTATTTTCTTTCAGATAGTAAATCTTATAGAAGAAACTGGACACTTTCATATCACAAATACAACCTTTGACTTTGATCTTTGTTCACTGGACAAAACCACAGTCCGTAAACTACAGAGTTATCTGGAAACATCTGGAACCTCCTGAGGATTCAGCATGTGACTGCATCAAAAACTGTTCTTTAAATGACATATGCAGAATGATGCGACCAAAATGGAGGAGGGAAAAAACAAAAACCTCTTCAGCTTTTATTTTTCCTTAAAGCCAGTCTCTTGATAAGGGAGAGAAAAAGTGACCAGACTCAGAGGACCACTCTTCTCAAGAAGAAAATGCTCTGGAAGAGTTTGCCTGGATAGCCTTGAAAAACAAACACAGAAAAACAAACAAAAACACTTGTTCTTAATGAATGTGTATGATATCATGTATCTCTCTCTGTGGTGTTCAAGTCCACAAGATGAATGCATGTTCAACACACTGCCTTACTACATAACTGATCTATTTATTATTGCATACATGTATCCTGAAGTCAGTGAGTCACTGAGTGACACTACCGGATATTGCAAGTAGTGGGGTCCCTTGTGTGCTCTTTGATGCAGTACTTTCACAAGCCTAGTAACCTTATTCATATTAAAATGCCACTTCTTGCTGTCTTTCTTTAGTCAGTTAAAACACTACAGTCTTGATTCCACCTCTGCAGTTCCAGGAAACAAGATAAAAACTTGGTGACCAAGCAGTGGTCCTATATTTCATTTCCTGTCTACCACAGTGGGTTGGACCCCACAGCAAGCTGGACTACAGGTCCTTGATTTCATCCACTCATTGATAATGACCATGGTTAAAAAGTGCACCAAATAGGTTCATATGACTTGCTGTCTAGCCTCAGTGAATAAACCAATAAGACTTTTAACAAAAAATGTTATGTATACTGTCCTGAATCTGGCAACTCTTGCAGTCGACATTCTTGTGTCCGTTTAAATGTCGCAAAATTAAATATATGTTAGAGTAAAGGTGTTCTGCAGGAGCTCATCATAAAAAAAAAAGTACTGGTCTTGTCTTTAAAGAAAATGTTGTAGGAAATTTAAAATTTGGAGCTATTTATTACTTCGAGTTTCAACACTCTTCTGCTGCCAGTGTGTGACTCACTTCTACCATAAAACTTTTTGCATAACATTTTTGTTTGTTCATATAGTATATGGTCTGCTTAGTTTGTTTTGGGGATTTTTTTCTGATTTAGTTTGGTTTTTTACAACTGCTAAATTAAAACCTTTTATTTGAAAAGAAAAAAAATGTGTTGTTATACAGTTAAACATTGGAATAAATACATGTATGATCTCATCTATATGTGTGTGTTTATATATACACGTATACCACACCTGTATATATATATATATATATATATATATATATATAAACACACACACACACACGCATATATGCTTTTTAAACTTTCCAGATTTTGGTATCTGTTCAATAACCTGATTGTGTTTCCAGAAGAATTTCTTGTCTATAAAAATAAGTATTCTTTCATACCATCCATTATTTCTTAAAATCAGGATCCTTGTTTATACATGATCAAATGAGAGGATGTGTACTCAGCTTCACATCAATGCTTCATGCTTTCATTTTGCTGGTGGTTTCTTGATGAAATCATCACCTTTATATTAAAAATCCAAATTCCTAAATGAAAAGGGAAAATAATAACTTTAAAAATACTTCTGGATGCAAAGGTTTATTCAGGTTTACCAGACTAAAAAATGTATCTTGTTACTAGACAGGCCAGTATGTCATGTGTATGCTTATATGCCACATGTAGTCTCTATGTGTAGAGCTGAACAGTAGTATCTTTATGACTTACTGTTTCATGTGCACAGTTTGTGCAGCACTGAAAACTATTGGGGTTATTTCTTATTCAGATGATAAATCTTAATACTGTTTCTTTAAGTCCAAAGAAAATTTTACACTTGACTCTTTTTGAAAGGGCACGATACGTATTGGGTTGGGGGGCTTTTTTCTTATTTAAAATGTTGTTTGATCATACTCCACAGGAAGTCCTCCTTAGGCTTCCGAAGAATAAGTGTACTTTTTCAGTAATGTTATGACTCTTATTGATGATTGGCATGAAGCATACTTGAAGCGTTATGTTGTTCTTTTAAGTCCATGTCTTAATGTGCAATTGGGGAGGGGATGGAGGAGTGGGAGCGTAATGTTAACTTTGCTATTGACAGAAGGCAGGTGACGATGGGGAAGGGAAAAGGGGTGCATGTAAAGGGGATAAACTTCAATTTTTATTGATTGTTTTATATAAAAATGTTTGGTAATCTAAGAGCAACCTTAAAAACCTTTGATCTACAAATGTGTGTTCAACTTTCCTGTCTTTTAGTTATACCAGATGTATATGGAAATTTGTCCATTTAGACTTTTCTAAGTCTTGTGGTAAAGACTCATTGAGTTTCAGAAGGGGATACTTCTAGTACGACTATTGCACTGTTTTTTTAGAAATGGTGAAATGAATAATTTTACTCTTAAAATACCAGATAAGCTTTATTATACACTGAGAACAGGGGCGGAGGAAAAGAGAAACTAGGTGACTAGGCATAAAAGGGAGATGACAGCAATTGTGGTATCAAATCAATGCTGAATTTCATGCAAACTGTGGATCATCCTTAAACTCTTCAATTTTCTAATTCAATGAGAGAGAGAAGAAAACAGACTGTTGGTGTCAGTGTGTGCGTTGGCTTTTTCACAACACTCTGATAGAAATAGAGTGACTAAGTTTTGATCTAAATTTTAAAGTTAGCTATTTTCATCTAATTTTGTGTATGGAAACAAAATAAATCTATGTTCACCTAATTTCAGACATTCATATTTCTCTTAAAGGAAAAACAAAAAGATACCCTTTAGAAGGGGTAGACCCGTTAAGAAGTCTTTAATGTCTATGAGCGTTGATCTTTGGGCTGGTTTAAAGTGTTTTGGCAGCAAATGTTTTGGAGTTTTACTTAACATAAAGCTGTTTAAAACAGTTATATGAGAGAATTTGGACCAGACAGACAGAGATTAGCAGTAAATTCCAATATCTAAAGTAATCCTCAGCGTGAGTCACTGTTACTACAGCAGTAGTTGTATCCAGTAGCAAAGACAGTTTTCTCACTAGTAACTTTCCTTCTCCAAAGTGGATGTCCAATTGGGTAGACAAGTTTTAATTTTTTTTTTTAAACAAATTCTAATCAGCTGAGAGGCTTTACAAAAATTTTAGTATCATCTAAATTTGAAGGCCATCTTAGTCCATGCTAAAGAAAAAGAGCTAGAAAGGAGGAAGGGCCCTCCTTTCCTCCTCTCGTACACTGAAGTGAAGAGAGTCTTCCAAGGTAAAACTAAACCTGTGCTCAGTCTTCAGTCTGTGGACTCTAAGAAATGGTTGATTGTTTCTCTCTCTCTTTGTTGGTTTGGTGTTTCTAGGAAAAGTCTGTGCTTCGATTTCAGAAACAAAATGCACACAGTACAGTGCATTTGGACAGCCCAGTATATTTCTATTAAAGTTTCTTTTAGTCTCTGGGAAGGAAATTACAAGTTCTTGGGTTTTGCCTGGCCCACTGTCCTTCTTTCCCATTCTCACAGTGAAATAAAGTACTTTTACAATCTAGTTTGAGTCCTTGGTCCTTACTTGGTACCATCTTCCTTTCCTAGAAGCTATACCAGTGTTTTGGGGTCTCTTGAATGACCCATTGATTTCAAGACCTGTCACTTAGTTTGCAAAATTGATGGGAAAGCTGTAGAATTGTCTAAAGTGAAAGTTGCCTCGTTCATTTGGGGGGTTTTGTATACATTATCTTACTCTGATGGTAGGATGTTTGATTTGTTCATATATACCATATCCCATCTTTTACCACTTGCAGTTTAATGACAAACTATCTTTTAGTAAACTCTTTTTTCAGTCTACAGAGTCTATTTTGTGTTTGCTCATTGGTCCGTGGCTTGCAGAAATTAAGCGTCACGATGAAAATTTTTTCGGGTTTTCAGCCACAGCAGGAGCTAGCAGGAACTACAAAAATAAGCAGTGAAATAAGAAATTATCCAAAGTTCAGCAAGTGTGAGGCATGTGTTTTTATGAGCCTTGATAGTTTTCTTAATTGTCAAGCAGTGTACAGTAGAATGTAGTGTACACCAGGAAGCTGCTCTGTACCCTGTACGAAGATTTACTGCTGGGCATAAAAGCCTTACTAACAGATGACAGGGACTAAAACACATACATCCTAAAACACATATATCTGCAGTGCTTTTGTGCATGCTTGGGATTTAATCAGTGCTCTAACGCTGGTAAACCAATGACATTTACAAGGCTGGCTCTGTGTCTGGACAGACAAATTAACATCAAAGCACACTCACTGTAAGGGCCTTGCATTTGATTGAGCAGCAAGAAATGCCACTGTGACTAGACAGGAAAGAGAAGTATTACCACAGTGAGAACAAGGCCCTGGGGTGGAGGGGGGG